>PVJC01008082.1:0-49464 GCA_004026665.1 Murina feae | reverse complement strand
AGTTCAAGTTCAGATGATTGGCAGGCTCATGTCAATTGAAGATTTAGGGCAGCCTGACTGGCATGGCTCAGTGGTTGGGTGTCAACCTATGAACCCGTAGGTCACAGTGTGGCTCCCAGTCAGGGCGCATGCCTGGGTTGTGGGCTCCATTCCCAGTAGGGGTATGCAGGAGGCAGCTGGTCAGTGATTCTCTATCATCTTTGGTATTTCTCTCTCTCTCTCTTTCTCTCTCTCTCTCTCTCTCTCTCTCTCTCTCTCTCTCCTTTCTGAAAGCAATAAAAAATAAATATTAAAAATAAGAAAGAAAGATTTAGGGACCAGGCACAGTGGCTTGAGCTTGGCACAGCTGCCAGTGCCCTTTCTTTTTCAAGCTCCAGAGTGGCCCAGGGCAGGAGACCAGAGGGGCCAGTGTGGTCCCTGCTCAGGCTCTTGAATTGCCTACCGTTCCTCAGGCCTCGAAAGTAGCTGCTGCTCTCAGCCTGGGAGCATGACCCCACTGGGCTTCCTCCCTGCAGAGCACTGTGTTTCATGAGATCCCCCAGAAAGTCCTGCAGTCCAGAGGCCTCGACCCCCTGCATTCCAGTCCCACCCCTGGGAGTGATGTGACAGTGGGAAAGGCCCTTATCCCCTCTGCACTTCAGTGTCCCCAAGAATCACTCGAGCCCCGCCTCTCAGAGTCCCTGTGAAGACTAAGGTAATGTAGTTGCTCTGTATGCAATCAGCTCTCTATGCAGGTATGACACTAGAGCAGTGGTTCTCAACCTTCCTAATGCTGTGACCCTTTAGCACAGTTCCTCATATTGTGGTGACCCCAACCATAAAATTATTTTCGTTGCTACTTCATAACTGTAATGTTGCTACTGTTATGAATCGTAATGTAAATATCTGATGTGCAGGATGTATTTAAGCGACCCCTGTGAAAGGGTCGTTCAACCCCAAAAGGGGTTGCGACCCACAGGTTGAGAACTGCTACACTAGAGGCTTTGAGAAAGGGAGATGCTGTGTGTCACTGCTGTCATTTTGTAGATGCTTTTCCAAACACAGGTACTTGGGAGTCAGAGAGGGCGTTCAGTTCACATTGAGTCCAGGAGCCAGCAGCGGAGCTGATGATGCATCTCATCTAGGCTGTGCCTGGGCGGGTCAGTGTTCCCAAAGCAGGTTGTGTTGTCAGTGACAGAGAAGATGAATTCAGGAGGCCTGCCACGCTGAAAACAGTCACGGTGAACGGTGCAGATGCAAAGATGGAGGGAACACTGCAAAAACCATCAGGGCGAATTAGACTGGACCTGAGAGATGATCTCGTACAAAACCGTTGTATGTATTCTAAGAAGGGCAGCGAAGCGGCTGTGGTTATATTTCTCTGCCTGTCAGCAAGAAACTTGCTGCGTACTTCGCTGCACCCAGCAGTGGGGTCGTGCCCTCCTGCCCAGCTCAGGGGAATAAATGCTCTGCCTCAGCCCCACCCAGGGGGGCCTGGCCTAGTCACATCTTATAGGAGGGTCTACAGAGGCCCTCAATGGCCGTAGGGCTTCCTCAAACCCTCCTTCCTCCAACACACACTTGTACACCAGGGAAGGCCTTCGCAGAAGCTAGAGCTAATGTGTCCTGCCGTAACTCTCCTACACGTGGGAAGAGGGGAGAGGGTTGGGAATTTAAATTACTCCCCAGAGGTAAAAACCATATTCTGCTTTACGTTAGAAATTTGAAACTACTGGCATTATTCTTTAAGATTTGTTGATTGGTACAACACATTTTTAAACGTGTAGAAATTAGTGGTAATTAAGACAAATTAGCTCTCTAAACCCACCCCCGCAGTCATCAGTGTGAAATTTTCCCATAAGCCTCTTGTCCAGAGTTCTCAACACAGAACAGTCTGACAAAGGCCTGCTTCCTTCTACCCATGAGAATCCCACAGTGTGGTGACAGCATGGCAGTTTGGGATTTGCCTGTCATCTGCCCATCAAGTGCTTTTGGAAGAAAGTGTGTGTAATTTCCTCTTTACCTGCAGGAGCAGTTGCTATGAAGGAATGAGAGGGGCAGAGTGTTCCAGGGCTAGTCAGCAGAGCTGAGTGCATCTCACCCGAGCATGTGTGTCTGTGAGTAGGGTGTGTGCACACTGTCCTCGGGGCTAGGTTGGTGGCTGTACCACAGAGGCTTAGAGACACTGCTCCAGGCCACATAAAGATGGCCCTGGGCCCTCGCCCTGGACCACCTTCTTTAGGAACTGCAGGCACAAACAAACAAGGGGAGATGGTAGAGGGGTCAGCTCTTATGTCGGTGGCCCTGCTTGCAGTGTAGGAGTTCACTACCTCCCACCAGTCTCCACACAGGAAAGAACCAGATTCCAGCCAAATTAAATAGCCTGTAGTCTCCCAGTCTGTCACTTTTAAAAAAATCTTTATTGTTCATATTATTACAGTTGTTTCTCTTCCCCACCCCCCCATAGCTCCCCTCCTCCCAGTTCCCACTCCATCTACTGCCCTTATCCCCCCCGCACTGTCCTCATCCATAGGTGTACAATTTTTGTCCAGTCTCTTTCCACACCCCCAAGCTCCTTGCCCCCTGTGAATTGTCATTCCACTCCCTTTCTATGCCCCTGATTCTTTCTATTCACCAGTTTATTCTGTTCATCAGACTTTTTTTATTCACTTGATTAAATAGATATGTTCACTTGTTGATAGATATGTATTTGTTGTTCATAATTTTTATCTTTACTTTTTCTTCTTCTTCTTCTCAAAGGATACCTTTCAGCATTTCATATAATACTAGTTGGGTGGTGACGAACTCTTTTAGCTTTTTCTTGTCTGTGAAGCTCTTTGTCTGACCTTCAATTCTGAATGATAGCTTTGCTGGGTAAAGTAATCTTGGTTGTAGGTTCTTGCTATTCATCACTTTGAATATTTTTTGCCATTCCCTTCTGGCCTGCAAAGTTTCTGTTGAGAAATCAGCTGACAGTCATATGGGTTCCCCCTTGTCGGTAACTGACTGCTTTTCTCTTGCTGCTTTTAAGATTTTTCTCCTTGTCTTTTGCCCTTGGCATTTTAATTATGATGTGTCTTGGTGTGATCCTCCTTGGATTCCTTTTGTGTGGGGTTCTCTGCACTTCCTGAACTTGCAAATCCATTTCTTTCACCAGGTAGGGGAAGTTTTCTGTCATTATTTCTTCAAATAGGTTTTCAATATCTTGTTCTCTCTCTTCTTCTGGCACCCCTATAATTCTAATGTTGGTACGCTTGAAGTTGTCCCAGAAACTCCTTAGACTATCTTCATATTTTTGGATTCTTTTTTCTTTTGGCTTTTCCGGCTGGGTGGGTTTTGCTTCTTCATATTTCATGTCTTTGACTTGATTCTTGGGATCCTCTCGTCTGCTGTTGGATCTCTGTATATTATTCTTTATTTCAGTCAGTGTATGCTTAAGTTCTAGCTGGTCCTTTTTCATATGCTCGTGGGTCTCACTACATTTATCAGCAGTCTCTAGAATATTCTTGAAAAGCCTTATAACCGTGATTTTGAACTCTTTATCCAGTCATTTGCTTTCCTCCATTTCTGTCATTTGTGATCTGTTTCTTTGTCTCCACATTTTGGCTTCTTCCCTGCGTTGACAGAGTGGTTTTAATCAGCTGTGTCTATGTTGGGAGAACTTTTATGCTGGAGACACCCTTATGGGCAAGACTTGCTTCAGTGGAGTTTTGGTGCCCTCTAAGTCTGCCCCCTGAGCACATCCCTTATGAGTCTGAGCAGTTGTAGACTGGGTGGTCCCACTCTGACCACTGGGTACACAGTCTCTTGTATCTCTAAGGAGTTGCTATTTTAGCTTCTGCCTGGGACTTCCCAGCCTTTTATATGCAAAAGCCTCTGCTGCAGCTTGGATGGAGCGGGGTCTCGGGGAGTCTACAGGGCGGAGCAACCAGTGATGGCCAATTCTCAGCCCTGCCCTAAGAGGCACCGGGTCTCAAGCCGCTCGGGAGTTCCTCCCTGCACCAGACGGGTGCCAGACAGCCCAGCTCTTCCCTGTATGACTCTGAGTCCCCAGAAACTCACCTGGAACTGGAGTTCAGAGCCGTCAGGAGCTTGTGCTTCCCTCCAGTACGAAATGCTGCAAGCCCTTTCCACAAGCCCCTTCGCATGCACCTCCGTACCTTTGCACTTTATTTCTGCACCTCCTCTGCATCTCAGTCTCTTTCTAGTTGTAGAATTTCCACTCAGCCAGCCTTCCTGTGGGTCTGGGTGGTGTCTGTTTTTTCTTTTAGTTGTGGTTTTGTAATAGTTGTGCCCAACAATAATTCCAGTGTTCACCTATGCCGCCATCTTGGTTTCTCCTCAAGGCTATATCCAGTCTACCACTTATTTTTCTGTTAGTTTCCCATTATATTTTTTAACATGACAAATGATGAGGCATAGTGCATTTCTTCATCAGGCTTTCCCCCTCATTTTCCCAGCAAGGTTTGACTTCTAACCCACCTGAGCCTCCACACACTGTACTTACTGCCCTCAAGACAGTTTAATTTTACTTGTGTTTTCCTTAAAAACTATAGGTAGCTATCATTGAACTCATGGTCTGGGCCAGGTTCTATTCAAAGTTCTTTGTGCAAGTTTTCTCAGTTAATCCACCTGACAGCCCAATAAGTTGGTTGCTGTTTACCTCTTTTACAGATAAGGAGCCCAGGGAGTGAGAGATGAGATAATTTGTGCAAAGTTATAGCTGGTTAGTGGTGGAGCTGAGATTAGCATCAAGGCCATTGGACCCAAGAGCCCTGTAGCCTAGCTACCATGCCATATGGATTAAATCTACCACCACATGTAGAAGTGCTTGTGCAATGGGCACCTGCGCGCTGGCGTGCTGAGGGGCCAGTCACTGCTCTGTAGTCCACCAGCAGTTGCACAGGCCCCCGTGCTCAGAAGGGTCTGCGCTGGACTTAATGCTCTGCTGTCACTGCCATGACATTTGTAATAGTACCTGAACAAGGGAACCCCATTTTCATTCTGTGCTGAGTCCCAAAATCATGAAGCTGGTCCTGCCTGCCATCCATTCTTATTCTCTGTCCTCAGTTATCAAATTGATTGTTCTCAAGAGGCACCCATAGTGTGTGCCTGGCTCGCAGTGACAACCCACTTATCTCAATGTGATGAATTGCCTAGCTTTCCTAACCGTACATGAGTTATTCCTGGCTGTAACTGCTCTTATCACCAGAGGCTCATCAGAACAGGATTTCCATGGTTCAGTCTGAAGAACCGATACGAATCATGTGGTCAGCGAGCCAGGGGTAGCTCTGCTTCTCGGTGCTTACAGTAGGAAACAAGGAAAAGGCAGAGGGGTGATTTGTCCAAATTTGATCACAACTTCTTTAAATCTCCTTCGATTATAACACCTTGAATCATTTCAGAAAATCTTCTTTTTCTTTTTTTTACACAATTCTGGAAATATCCCTGGTTGATACACATTGCTGAAGGCAGGCTTTTCCTTGGTCTAGACTTCACCTTACAGATACTGTTCCCTGGGCGAGTCGTGTTTTAATTGCCGAGTTATGTAAAGTGCTGTGCTTAATTATAGACGCAAGCATCTAATCTGTCAGTCATTGCTGCCATTTGAAACCTCTCTGTTGTTTTTACCACCATCCACTGTTTGCACCTGAATTACAGAGGGTCTACCTCCTTGGACACAGTGCTGTCACTTTGGAGTAAAGAGCAGGAAATAGAGGCGTCATTAAACCTGTACTGTGTGCGACTCTGAAAAAAATGTTAGCATCAACTACCCAGATACTGAGCATTCCTTACCCATAAACGGGTAAATGATAATCAGTCACAATCTGAGGAAGTCAGTTTCATGAGAGTGTTCTAATGTTAACACCATGCATGTCGCCCTGTGAATTGCTCTAGGGGAAGAGTGTGGTGGGGGCAGGCGTTATTTTATTAGAAATCTGGATTTTAGCAGTTCTCTTCTCTCCTTTATCCTAGTGTAGAAACATTTCTGTAAAAATAAGGAACTGATACTGATCTTGGATCGTCTCTCCTTAAATATCCATCCCTTCGGCTTTTTGCTTTCATTGCAACAAAAGGCATTGCCTGTAACGGAAAGCTGGTGTGTGCCCTGCAGACTATGGACATGTCTGTGGGGCTGATGAGCATGACTTTTAATCATTGCGTTCTTTGTACAGTCACAAAACCCTGGCATTTTATTTCTGCAGAGGAAATTAATAGAAAGCATTTAAGAGAAAGTTTAATATCAGTTACTTTAAAAACATTGTTATTTCTTGGCTAAATGTATGAAAATGTAGGGAAGAAAATTACTGAAATTAATGCTAAGAGGTTTAGGAATCTCCTTTCTGACAGTGACCAGAGCCTTCTTTAAAAAGATTGTTTTTTATATCCCACAGAAATAAATGATCTCACAGCCACCGAAAGATATGTTAATCTTAGTCCCCTTGACCTGTTTGGCACAGACATCTAGGATTTCCCAGGCTCATTACGACTGAAAGCACAAAGGTCTGGGTTTATCTCAAAAAGGAGGGAAGATTTGTGATATTGTGCTAACTCCTCACTGGTCTCAGCAACCCGTAAAATAGAGTGGGTGGGAAGACAGAGATGCAGGGGGTCAGCATGCGCTTCCCACGTGAGCCAGTTGGGGTGCTGTGTTTTTTTGTGTGTATGTTTTTTATTATTATTATTATTGCTTAAAGTATTACAAAGAGTAGTACATATGTCTCTTCCCCCCACCCCAACCTTCCTCTGTCCACCCCTATCCCACCAGTGTCTTGTGTCCATTGGTTATGGATGCATAAAAGTCCTTTGGTTGATCTCTTTCCCCTCCCCCAAACCCTCCCCGGCCTTCCTGCTGTAGTTTGACAGTCTGTTTGATTCTACTCTGCTTCGGTATCTAATTTTTGTTTATCAGTTTATAATGGTCTTTATTATCTATAAATGAATGATGTCATGTGGTATTTTTCTTTCATTGATTGGCTTATTTCATTTAGCATAATGCTCTCCAGTTCAATCCATGCTGATGCAAATGGTAAGAATTCCTTCTTGCCCTAACTCATTTGGCTCAGTGGGTGCTGTGTTTTCAAAGTGGCAGGACAGCAACCAGCCCAACTTCCAGGAGTGGTAGCCTCAGGCTCTCTTTGGCAATGGATGGCCAGTGCCGGCAGGCGGCCCTTCCACTCCCCGAACCAAGTCTGTTCTCAAACAATATTTCTGTGATGGTATCAAATTCAGGGTATTTGAAAATAACTGTAAGGCATCAGAAGAAAGGATAATTTTTATTTTTTATCCCAAAATACATTCATCCAGAGTCATGAAACCTTTTGGGTGTGCCATTCCAGCCATTGCTGTATGTGTGTGCTGTGTGTGCGAGCAGGCAGGAAACAAAGCCGCTATTGATTCTAGAAATGCAGAAAAAGGATGGGAACGAGTGCCGGCCTTCTGGAAACGCTATTTTTTTCACTTTGGGATCACTCCAGTAACCAAGTAGAATTTTCTGCTGCCCTTGCCAAATAAAAGGGCTGAGGTTGAGAAGGAACATTAGCTATTTGAGCTTAACATAAATTTTGGCGAGCAGGGTAAGAAAAGCAAGTCCTAAATACAGATACAAAAGTTGCTTTTGGATTTTGTCTATGGAATCATGTTGTCACTTCCTCTAAAGCATAAACATTTTCGTGTTCATCATAAATATAATTCATTAGCATTACTTACCCAGAGAGTTAAATCAAAGGGCCCCAAACATGTTAACATTTCCACTGCTTTCTCCCCCCAGCTTCCTATAACACCCCCTCCTCTTTGCAGCAAGAAAATCAAAGCAGCGATAAAATGAAACTGTATTTGAAGTTGCTCTATATTAGGTGCATATAAAGGCCAAACTCTTAAGGCAGAAAGTAGTGCGGTCTCTTTTTACATTTGGGTTTATGCCGTTCCTTAATCCTTACCTAGTTTTCTTCTTTGTGCTCCACTCTTTCCATTTCTCCCTGACTCCAGTCCCCTTCCAGTTATTCCAGAATAAATAGATCTTTGAGAGAGGTCTTAATGGAAAAGAATAAAGGGACATCCATGCCTGGATATATGTCTTGATCTTTTATCAAAACACGTTACCCAAGTGTTCCAAGTGCTAGTGTTCCAAGACCCCACTGGTCTGACCCACATCCTGCCCACATATACCCCTCTTTGGACCCTGGCCTCCTAGTGAAGATGCGATTCGCCCGTATTTCTCTAAATCTGTGTAGCAGGGACCAGATTGGTGATGTTAACAGGAGGACCTTAGGAACTCTGCCTCTTTTCCTAACTTCTCATTGAATTGCTCAAGGACCCAGCGTCCCAGGTTTCTACTTGCCCATTTCACACTCTGTAGAGGAGGCATTGCCAGTAAGTTCTCTTGCCATTATATGTCAGATCCATGATACATGTCCAGGGGTGCCTGGGCATAATTCTGCCATCCTCTTTTCTCACATTTAAAAAAGTGTGTTATCACCTTGAATGTGTCATAAGTGTTTTTAGCAAATTATTCCCCAAATCTTGGCACTTTATTATTAGAGACCAGCTGTTCTTCATCTGATGTAAACGCACCATAGTTGAATACCCCTGACTTGGGACACCTGGTGTAACTGCTTCATTTCTTACACTATGGATGGAAATTGTCCTTCAAACGTGTGTTAAGCAACCAGAGCTATGAAGATACATAAGGCTCAGTTCTGCCCTGTAAGGGCAGAATCTAGTTGGGGAGATAGGTACACATAAAAGTAATGATTCCATAGGGAGTGCTACAGTGGTGCAAAGAGCAGGTTGTTGTGGGATTGAGGTTCCTATTAATCTATGAATTCAGGCCTATGATGTTGGAATTGGGCTTTGGATAGAAAGGATTCTCCGTGAGTGGAAAAGGGAGGATGTTCCCAACAGAGAGGAAAAGCTAAGTAAAGATATGAATTTGGTGGGTGACTCTGAGGACTGGGGCACACTGCATGTGACCAGGATGGAGGATGCTTGGAGACAGGTAAAGAGCAAGGAGATTAGGATGGACATGAGGATGCACTTGGGGGAGACGGTCCAGGGCCTGGCAGAGAGTGCCAGGGATTTGGTCTTCTGTCCTGTCAGCAAAGGGAAGCTGGGGACAGGTATTGGCAGTCAGAGGATTCAGATGGTAGGGGCATTGGAGGTCTGGAGTGGACAGAGTGTGGACATCAGAAGACCAGGTAGAGAGGCGCAGAGAGTGATCCAAGATGGCGGCACCCATGGATCTGGAGTTGAACAAGGGTTATTCAGTCCAAGGAGGTAAATTCACAATCAGCTGTTAGAGAAACAGAAAATAGCAGAGGAAAAAATTAAAGAATTGGAAGGAAGGCATCTATGGGAAACAAAAGATAGGTGGTGCTGAAAAACATAAGAGGAAGAAGGGAAAAACCAAGATGGAGGCATCAGGTAAACACCTGAAATTGCTGCCTTGCACAGCCACTTCAAAAATACAACTAAAAGACAAAACGGACATCACCCAGAACCACAGGAAGGCTGGCTGAGTGGAAATCCTCAACTAGAAGGAAAGAGAAAAGCACACCGAGACTCAGAGGAGGTGCAGAAGTAAAGTGCAGAGGTACAGATGCGCATGCGGAAAGGGCTGGCAACTGAGGACGCGGTTATCTTTTTCAATCCGGAGGGAGGCACAAGCTCCCAACAGCTCTGTACTCCAGTTCCAGGCTTGTTTCTGGGGATCCAGACTCATATGGGGAGAAACTGGACTATCTGGCTTCAGGAGGAACTCCATAGCGGCTTTCTCTCAGCGGTGCTTGCAGCGATTACCATGGGACGTTGAGACCTGGGGCCTCTTAGGGCAGGGCTGAGGATCAGCCATAGCAGTTTGCTCCACCCTGTTGATTCCCCAAGATGTTGCCCCACCCAAGCTGCATATAAAAGGCTGGGTAGCCTCAGACAGAGGCTAAATTAGTACCTCCTTAGAGAGCCAAGAGCCAGTGTACCCAGTGGTCAGAGTGGGACCATCCAGATTACAACTGCTCAGATCCATAAGGGACACACTCGGGGGCAGACTCAGTGAGCACTAAAGTCCCACTGAAGCAAGTCTTGCCCCATAAGGGTGTCTCCAGCACAGAAGTTCTTCTACCGTAGACATAGCTGATTCTCACAGCCAAGTGGCCTGGAGGTCAAATCCTCCCAGTGATACCAACAACAATCAAGACTTAGCTACAACAAGACTGTGCTCAAAGCCTACAAAGGGGTACACCAAGAGTGTCTACCTCAGGTAATTGGGGAGGCTGAGCCACTTGGCCCTGTAGGACACCTAGCACATAAAGCCACTCTCGACACAGGGAAGCAGCCAAAATGCGGAGACAAAGAAACAGGTCACAAATGACAGAAATGGAGGAAAGCAAATGACTGGATATAGAGTTCAAAACCATGGTTATAAGGTTTTTCAAGAATATTCTAGAGACTGCCGATAAATGTAGTGAGACCCTTGAGGATATGAAAAAGGACCAACTGGAAATTAAGCATACACTGACTGAAATAAAGAATAATATACAGAGATCCAACAGCAGACGAGAGGATCCCAAGAATCAAGTCAAAGATTTGAAATACAAAGAAGCAAAAAACACCCAACTGGAAAAGAAAAAAGAATCCAAAAATATGAAGATAGTGTAAGGAGCCTCTGGGACAACTTCAAGTGTATCAACATCAGAATTATAGGGGTGCCAGAAGAAGAGAGAGAACAAGATATTGAAAACCTATTTGAAGAAATAATGACAGAAAACTTCCCCTACCTGGTGAAAGAAATAGACTACAAGTCCAGGAAGTGCAGAGAATCCCAAACAAAAGGAATCCAAAGAGGACCACACCAAGACACATCATAATTAAAATGCCAAGAGCAAAAGACAAAGAGAGAATCTTAAAAGTAGCAAGAGAAAAGCAGTTAGTTACCTACAAGGGAGTACCCATACAACTGTCAGATGATTTCTCAACAGAAACTTTGCAGGTCAGAAGGGAGTGGCAAGAAATATTCAAAGTGATGAATAGCAAGAACCTACAACCAAGATTACTTTACCCAGCAAAGCTATCATTCAGAATTGAAGGTCAGACAAAGAGCTTCACAGATAAGAAAAAGCTAAAGAAGTTTATCACTACCCAACTAGTATTATATGAAATGCTGAAAGGTATCCTTTGAGAAGAGGAAGAAGAAAACGTAAGGATAAAAATTATGAACAACAAATACATATCTATCAATAAGTGAATCTAAAAATCAAGTGAGTAAAAAATGTGATGAACAGAATAAACATGAATAGAATAGAATCAGGGGCATAGAAAGGGAGGGGACTGACAGTTCTCAAGGAAAGAGGTGTTGGGGGTGCAGGAAGAGACTAGACAAAAATCATACACCTATGGATGAGGACAGTGGGGGGCGGTGAGGGCAGTGGATGGAGTGAGAACTGGGAGGAGGGGAGATATGGGGTGGGGGGGGAGAGGAACAACTGTAATAATCTGAACAATAAAGATTTTTTTAAAAAGAAGAAGAAGAAGACCAGGTAGAGCACTGTTACTCTGATCCAGGCAGAGATGTGGGCCCTTAGAGGACAGTCAGCCAGTTGAAGGCTAGTTCTCTCCCTTGTCTTTGTGTTTTCTAGACTAGCACCCAGCGTGCCTGACCACAAGGTTTGTGCTCTGTAACAGTTGAACTTAATTAAACCAATTGACTATGGAAGATGAGAAAAGTGGGAAAGGGATGTAAAAAAACATTTAACTTGGAATAACAGATAGAGGAGGGGCAGTTTTGGGGTGTAAGGGGTGGGAATGGGAAAAATTGGTTAGTTTTTAGTGAGGCTGATTGGAATTGATGGTGAGTGTGTCCCATAAGGATATCTAGGAGACAGCTGGAGATAACAGGCTTGTCACTGAGAGATCTAAAGTCAGCTCTGTCCTTAGGGCCTAGATGGATTTGGGAGAAATGCATTTTGATATCTATTCTTATTTTTCCATTAGAAAAGCTTCTCATTATGATGCTGTTATCTCTCCTGTCAGCTTCCTGTACCTGAAACCCCAATCTGCCCTGCTGTGGAAAGTTTATGGGTTCACCGTGGGAACCTGCCATACCTTAGTGAACCAGCTTCTGCCCCAGGGCCTCTGCACTTTGAGGCAAAGTCATCTGACCATGCAGACCCACGGCCAGCTGTCCTATTAGAAAAGAATGCCCAGCCTTCCTAGAGTGCAGCAATCGTTTAGCACAGAGTGTAGCTGACTTAGAATCAAGAGGCCGGGCTTATTGAATGAATGGCTTTGATTCCCCTTCCTCAGTGATAAACTGGAAGTGACCCTGCGACAGGAGTCGAATGATGTGTGCCAGCTTCTGTGTGATTAAGGTTTAGTTCTCGCCTGGGCACATTGTCAGTGTCACGTAGATATTCCAGTGCTTACCGTGTTCCTACTAGAGCTACTGGAGTAGCTTATCTATCCTAACTATAAAGCTCCAGTTTCTGTCCCTTGAGCCATCAGCAGGGTGAAGGTCCCATAGCTTTTGAAATAGATGATTAGTCGAAATTCATTAATTCTGGTTAAATTTCAACAACTGCAGTTCTAGGCATTTTTTGTCTTAGAGGTTTTTATATGGTGATGCTACTATCAACCAAATTCATAAATACTAAATAGCAGAATCTGAATATTCATTTCAGATTCTGAGTAATAAAATTAGAAAACAAAGGAACATACAAAGAATGTACCAGTCTCCCCCTGGCCATGTAATGGGGGGACCAGTGTAAAATTGGAATGAATTGCTATGTTAATGTCACTGGGGTTCAATTATGCTCTATGCTGCCAATACTAGGAAACAGCCTACGCAACTCAGCCTATTGAATTCTGGCAGCTTTTGGAAACATACGTGTGTTTTTTTTCCCACCCCCTTAAGGCAGTTTTCCAGTAGTTCCCTGAGGGAGTAGTTGCATGGGGATGGTTCTTGTGTAGGCTTCCAGCTGGCTTCATTTTCACCATCTCCATGAAGCCATTGCCTCTGTCACATTTATATGATACTAGGGGCCTGGTGCACAAAAGTTTGTGCACTCGGGGGGACCCTCAGCCCGGCCTGTGCCCTCTCGCAGCCTGGGACCCCCTCGGGGGATGTCCACCTGCTGACATGCCTGGCCAGCCTGAGTGAGGGACTGATGGCTGTTTGTAGGCTGGCCATGCCCCCCAGTGGGGACCCTCACCCGATAGGAGTGTGGCCAGCCTGGGTGAGGGGCTGAGGGCCGTTTTCAGGCTGCCCACAGCCCCTTCAGGGTTCGGGTCTCTACTGGTGTGCCTGTCCAGGCTGGGTGAGGGCTGAGGGCCGTTTTCAGGCTGCCCGCAGCTCCCATTGACCCAGCGTCCCAGTGTTGCTGGCTGGAATCAGGTTTCTGGGGTTTATTTATCTTCTATAATTGTAACTTTGTTGCCTTGAGCGGAGACCTAGGCAGGCAATGAAGCCTCCTCTTTGCTTCAGCTCCGTGGCTTCTATAATTGAAACATTGCCTTGAGCAGAGGCCCAGCCGGCCTAGGCAGGCAGTTTCCTCCATCGCTGGTGCAACAGAAGCCTCCTGTTTGCTCTAGCTCCGGCTGCCGTCTGCCATCTTGGCTGAGTTAATTTGTATACAGCCGCTCTGATTGTCTGGTGGGCGTGGCTTAGGTGTAACGGTGTGAGGGTCAATTTGCATATTACTCTTTTATTAGATTAGATTATCCATCATGCCTGCCTTGGGACTCTTCCCTTTTAATTGTTGACTTCATATTTTTGGTTTATACGTGCAGGCTGTCTCCTGGTTCGGACATCTATGTGACGGTCTCGTCCATGGCTTTAGCAAGATCCCAGCAGTGCC
Source organism: Murina feae (assembly GCA_004026665.1). Classification (NCBI taxonomy): domain Eukaryota; kingdom Metazoa; phylum Chordata; class Mammalia; order Chiroptera; family Vespertilionidae; genus Murina; species Murina feae. The sequence continues at coordinate 35,638 of PVJC01008082.1, read as the reverse complement.
GTAACTCCCCCAGCAACCTGTCTTCGTCCAGCGAGACTGGCTCTGGCGGGGGCACATACAGGCAAAAATCCATGCCTGAAGGGTAGGTGTGCCCCTCTGTACATGGTCCCCAATGACATCGCTGTCTTTCATCTGTCATTCAGAGGTGTAAAATGATTTCCATTCAGCCAGCCTTGATCAATTTACAAAAGAACAAAAGGGGAAATATGGTTAATACTTTCAGATGGAAAAATGTTTTCATGGCTGGTTCAAACCACTTCTTGGGTGGTATATCATTCTCTGGTCTCTAAAGACTCAGTGACAGAGAAATCAGATTATACCAGCTTCTCCATGATATATGTTGCCTATTTTCATAGTACAGTTTTGTCATTTCTTAATATGTCCTCCAAAGTGAACTCAGCAGTATACTGCTTCAACTGGTTGGAGTTTGTTTTGCTGTTACAGTAGGAGAAATGATCATCAGACCCAAAGCTTAAAATTATTTTTTTCACATTTTAAAAGTCTTCTGTGATTTCAGCCTGTGGGTTGGTATTTGTTTTTCATGGTATTTGTTTGTTTGTTTTGAACGCTAAACACCCAAAAGTAACAATTTGCTTCTGAAAAGACTTATAAAGTAAAAAGCTAAATGTACATGATTTCAGAGGCTACTGAAAAGGAAAAAGTAATGTGAATGTCTGAAGCCTGGAAGAATTAGCAGCAAAGCATTACATGGTGCACAGAAGCTTTAGGCTTTGCCCAGAGGAACAGCATGGGAGCAGCAATGGCTTCCTCCCCGTGAGAACCTGACAAAGAACCTGGGACCATTTTAAGATCAAATATAAGGAGTTGATAAAAACTGATGTTTCCATTCCAAGTTTTCCCCATTTTAACAATGCACACAAGATTAGTTTATTTTCTTGAGATTTTACCATGTTATACAATAATCATGCTTATTACTAAGAATACCTTCGTAGTGGGTATTTTTATCCTTTAGTGTTTTGTCAGTTTTTACAGCTATTAAGTTTGATTTCTTTGTTGTTGTGAAATGTTCATGTTAGCTGAAATTAGGTAATAAAACCACTATAAAATATGCTATCCCCCCCTCCTCAGTGTCTCCCCTAGGATTCCCTTGGTAGTATCTTTAAAATGTGCATGTCTTATTTTAATTATTTTGGTGACAACTAGAAAAAATTTCAGCTCTTTTTCATGAGTTTCTGCAAAAGATTTTATGATTTAAATATTATGATGCCACACCACAAGCCCAACTAATTATATTTTGTTTTAATTAGTAGATTTTAAATGGCCTGGTTTGACTTCAAAAATAAGAATTCACCATAACTTCAATGTTGGTATAACAATCTATCTATATATATAAAGGCTAATATGCAAAGTGTCCCATCAGGAGTTCGGCCGGAAGAGTGGGAGTTCGATCACTCGCTATGACATGTGCTGACCTCCACAGGGTGATACAGAGTGAAGGCAGGCCCTGGCCAGCAGTCAGAAGCTGGCAGCTGGGGAAGGAAGGCCCTGGCCAGCAGCCGGAAGGCCCCAATTGGCCCTGATTGCTGGCCAGGCCTAGGGACCCTACCTGTGCACAAATTTTAAGCACTGGGCCTCTAGTAAAATAGAAATGAACTAGCAACAATAACAAAAAAGCATTATTTACTTCTGTCTATGATACACTTTTAATGAACCAAAAATGTGAGCTGAAATGTTCATGTTTTGGTGAATATTTATGTTAGAACCATGATTTCAGTGCCCCAGCTGCACAGGTTTTTTTTAAAGGAGGTAGTAGTTATGCAACTTGATATTTATACTAACTCTGCCATTGGTGGTATTGAGGGTTTTGCCCATTGTTTGTGAGCTTATCCCATGACTATTTACTGTATGATGTCCTTTTTTTTTTTTACATATGTTTTTACTTATTTCAGAGAGGAAGGGAGAGGGAGAGAGAGATAGAAACATCAATGATGAGAATCATTGATTGGCTTCTTCCTGCATGCCCCCTACTGGAGATCGAGCTGACAACCTGGGCCTGTGCCCTTGACTGGAATCAAACCTGGGACCCTTCAGTTCACAGGCCGATGCTCTATCTACTGAGTGAAACCCGCTAGGACTGATGTCCTTTTTAATGTGGATACTTTGCAAGATGAGGATGATACTATGGGAAGAAACTTTCTTCTACCCTTCAGGGTTCCTTCACTGGCTTAAAAATTAAATCTACATGAGACAGATCAACATGAGGAAATAACCAAATTCAATTACATACGTACATATGGGAACCCCACATACATGAGAGGTTTGAAACAGAAAGAGAAAATGAGGTATATCTGACCTTCAGAGCTAAGGATAAGGTCAGGCACCTTGGGGCTTCAGAAGGAGGAAGGTCATCACAGGACAATAAGAGTAGACATTCAGATAGTTTGTCCTGCCCTGAGGGTAGGTGAGAAAAAGTTGTCAGTGATAATCTCCTGTGGGCAAAGCCCATAATTTAAGTTCTTGTAGGTTGTTAAGGAGGGGGCTGAAATTTCTCTTGAGCCCAAAGGATCTCAGTTGCCTTTAGCTCAAAAATAATCCACATGCCACAGAGTTACTTCTTGGGGTTACTCAGTCTGAACCCCTATGATTCAGTGTTTCTGGTGGATCCCAAGCAGCGTTTGCCTGTGTCAGTGATGCAAGAGCAATTGGTTCCCTGTCTAATTCACATGTATAATCCCAAAGTTGCCTGTACCGAGAGGAAAAGGATCACAGGAGTGTATGTACTATAATACAACTCATTAATGATAAACTTTAAAAAGCTTAAAGCGTGCAATCATAACAGTTGGTCAGTGTGCAGTCATTGCCTGTAAATGTAGCCTGCTCCTTTGTTGTCCTCTCCTGTCCCTATTCAGGACCTGGCGTCTGCATGTGTGTAGTGTGTCTGCCCACTCCCTTGGGTGAGGATATTGTAATAAGCTCGTTAATCCTGCCTGCTCCACTCAAGTGGGTGGACAGAAGGCATCTGCACACGTATAAGATGGCAGTGAGAGGCCATCATAAAGCAGCTCGTGGGAGAAGACATGGGGTCTGCTCTGCCATCTATGGGGACTTGTTTTTGGGCCACACACACTGAGGAATGTTATTAACAGGGTAGGGCATGTCCAGAGGGAGGGAGGGAGGAAGGGGTAAATGAGGACTTAGGAGACTGGGTGTGAGAAACATAACTAGGGATGGACAACCTGAAGGTGAGAATCGTGGAGGTGAGGAGGCACTCTTAGGTGAAGGGTTACACTTGTCGGTGAGGGCAACAGAGACCAATAAGTGAAAGTTACAGAGCCGTTTCCAGCCCTTTACGAGGGAGCTGTTTCCGAGCAGTGAGCCTGCTCTGGAGAGCAATGGACTGGCTCCTGGTCACGGAACGTGCTTCATGCATGAGCCAAAGGATTACTAAAAACTCCTCCACATCTGAGGCTTCCATGTTAAGTGTTCCTTCAAACAAAAGTAGAGTTGAAGCTTCGAAAAGAGGCACAACTTGAACAGGTTTGTCTGAGCTTCGAAAAGAGTAGGGTCCTTGTGTCCCTAATGCCCTGCACACAGTGAGTATGTATGAGAACTGAAATTAAAGTCCGGAGGATGTAAATACTTCAAAGGCAGAATTTAAAGACAGCTTTACATTATTTGAAACCAGATAGCCAGAAAAACGCTCAGCTTTAAATTCAGAAGTCTGAAAGGTCCTCAGTTGCCTCTGCTACCAAAAAGTAAAAGCAAAATCTCAGTCTCTGTGCCTTTGTGAAAAAGTCGTAACTTAGTGCAAATTTAGAATAGGATCATAGGGCCATTTTGAGGATCTTCGCTGTTCTAAACTAAAGAAGCACCCTACTTAGAGAGGAGAGGGCAAAGATCATAGTGAGTCCGTTCTTTTTTTTGTAAATGCACAGTTATTGAGTTTTACCTAAGTCAGGGTTTTTGATTTTTATAATAGAGATAACTTTGTTTAGTGAGGCTTGCGAATGAGTCTGTAAACAATTGTCATTTATGCAAAAGCAACTAGGGAGATGGTATTGGAGGAGTTTTACGAAAATATGTTGTACCTTCTTTACTTTGCAAATGTTTTCATCTAACTTTTCCTCCTTGGATCCATATAATGGAATTGCCTCTCTTTTTTTTTCAAATAAAGAAATAAAGCTGAAACTTAAATAATTTGGGGTGGGAGAGTCAGAACTTGGCTCCACCAGCACCATGTGGTGGTTCTCCCCAGACATTTATCAGTTTGTAGTAAATAAGACATCTGTCATATGCATCAATTCATCAGGCCCTGTGTAGTCTTCCAGTTTGTAAGTTCATTAGTTAACCATATATGAATTTGTAAATTTCCACATGAACGTTTGAATTTTACACTCTGGCCCTTTTTCCTGGGCTCAGGCAGGATTTACGCTGTTGATAGTGTTCATCAAGGTACATGATTTAATCATGTATTATATGTTTGTTCTACATTGGGAAAAATAAAACTGGCTGATTGAATAGCTAAACAGTCCTTCCAGAAATAGACAATTGCCTTTACAAAAGCCACTTTACCTACTTATAAGTTGCCCTTCTCAAAGGCAGTTTATTTTGAAAGTGGTCTCTATGTAATGTAAATGATAGCAGTCTTTGTCTTTCTGACCTTAGAGGGCTCAGAAAATACTAGTTCCCAGAATTAATGATTTAGCAGATTACTGAGTTAAGAGAAACCCCTGACATGTACCAATTGGCAGATACACATGGAACATTGGGATGGTGAAAATTTCTCTTTGGCTGTGTGTGAGTGACAGTCTGTGATGGGCTACACAAGGGCTAGAAGACTTTGGTTTCTTAGTCTGTTTATCTTAAGTTAGCTCAGTCCTGATGGCTCCTGGCCTTGTTTACAGTTTAAATGCTTAGCCTACATACCTTTCTGAACTGACTACAGCAAACATAGTTCCGGCATCCACATTCACATGCGCAGGGCTGGCTGCACAAGTACAGACAAGCAAGCGAAACTAGCAGTACCTGTCCTTACAGTGAAGTTCACTACACCCAGGACTCCTTCCCTTTATGGGTGAGGTTTCTGATGTCCTCTGCCTTTGTTTGGGGAAATTACCACAGGTTTGGAGTCAGCCGCAGATCTCCAGCCTCCATTGACAGGCAGAACACCCAGGCAGATCTTGGTGGCAGCGGAAAATCCACACCCAGCTGGCAAAGAAGTGAGGATAGCATTGCCGACCAGATGGGTAAGTAATTAAATTTCTACAAAAAGCAAGTTGCTTTTACACCAAGGTGACTTAGGCTTCCTCCTGATGATGTCATCAAAGCATTCTGTTATATAATACAGCCCTGGTTAATAAATGTGAATGAGAGTTAAGTCTTGGTTAGATTATGTATAAGTGAAAACAACAAATAAGACCTGAGAGAAAAGTCAAGGAATTCTAAGTGACCGTAAATCTAAAAATAGAAATGGCATAGGAATTTTTTTTTCAGAACCGAAATTAAAATGCCACTGCCAAATCACGTGTCCCAAGTATCTTCCTCCCCTTTCATCTGTCTTTTTGTTTTTGCCTCTTACAAGTTTCTTGAAAGATTTGTTGGTATCCTTACAAGGAATTTAAAATAAATACATAAAATTTTAAAAACCGTGTACAAAGTGGGAAAGAAATACAGTTGTTGCTTAGTCACATGTGTAGCTTGGTTAATATTTCTTTCCTCCCCTATATGCTTTTTCCCCCTCCTCTGCTATCAAGCTGCCGGCTAAGGACATGTCTTAGCAGGAAAAAGCTGGATGGGGAAGATTTGCAGGAGAGACTTCATTTGGGTTCCTAATGCATATATTTCTCTGTATATATCTGTTGCTGTAATGACACCATTACATGAGTTGATACAATAAAATTTTGCCATGAAACATGATTAATTTTCAGCACAGTAGTATCATAGATTTTTAGTATCAACACAGTTGATACATCAGGGTCTTGAATCTAGACAAGTATTTTTTTCCTTTATCTTATTTTTAGTAGCATTACCAAGGGTATGAGATTCAAACAAATACATTTCAGGTCTGAAAAAAAGATACTTTTTAAGACAGAGCCCCACCTTGTTATCCTCCCAGCAAATGCATTGTCTGTCTCATTCTGTTCTAATGACTGTGCCCGTGTAGAGGCACTAACCATGAACATAGGAAGTGGAGATGTATTGAGCTAAGTCACATGTTGGGGAAAAGAAATATAATTCCTAGGTTCTGAAGATATGCTCTGTTGCAGTAACTTCAATAAATGTGCCTGGTTATTGAAGCCATCTGTCCCTCCCCCTCTCATCCCACCCACCCACCACACAGAAAACCTGAGCATATTCTGCTCTGCTCTTAACAGAATGTGTTTAATCCCATATGTTTTGATACTGTGGAGCTGGTAACGACACGTGCGCAAAGGATCCCTTCTTCATCATGACTTTAGCAGCTTTTTCTGGCTCCTGGTGCACGCTTTGAACAAAGCTGCCAGCAAGCCCTTTGTGCAGCATTCAGTGTCACTTCCTACTCATGGGAAGCCATGTGAGGAAAGGAAAGGGTAATTATAAGGTGCATCCTAGACCGGATTCATTCTTGCACAGAAACCTCCCTCTAGTCTTTTTGTTCTCACATCCCTTTTAGTTTAGTGGCATCCCACTTTTAATAGTTAAGACTTAAATTAATATGGATGAATCTTTTTAATGCACTTGTTCATTTTTTAGTAAGATACACCTTTTTTTTTTTTTTTTTGCAAGATACCCCTAAAGCCTGCCAGAAGAGGCTTTTCACCAAGTGGGGCCTTTCTCTATTCAAAATCTAAGGCTTGAAATAAAGAGTTAAAGTAAAATAAATTTGTGTACGTTTTTACATTCCAGAAGACTAACCCAGCCTTTTCTAATGGGAACCTCAGAAGGAACTTCGGGGGCTTAGTTATGCCATGCTAGGGAGAAATTGATAAAAATAATTATGTCTTGTTACTCATTGCACTATATTGAGTGTGTAAAGGCTGAGTGTGTAAAGGCTTGACCTTTACACACTCAGTTCATAAGAACAAAACTCTCTAATGATTTTCAGGTCACTCATTGACATTGTTGAGGAGAGTCTTACTTTAAGCCAGACCCACCCCCCATCGTGGTACATCAGTGTGCTCTGAACTGGTGCCCCAGTGGAGACGAGGAGTGTAACTTGCTTAATGAACTCACTCATCTCCATGGCCGTTCATTTTTCTGTGCCTCTGCTTTTGGAAATGGTTGAGAATCAGAGCAAAAGGGTATGTTGCCCAGTCCATTATGTGTTAGGAATGGTGTTGCCAAAGTCGGGAATCGTTGCTGTTAGCTAGCGGTGTGTGAAAGAAGTAAAATCGCTTACCTTGCACCTTTGGAACCCCATCATGAACGCCAGCTTGGACTCCAAAAGGAAGCAATTGTTTTAAGTAAACTAGTTGCTGTGTGTCTTTTCTGTTGTGCTTAGCTTACAGTTATAGCGGACCTCAGGATTTCAATTCTTTTTTCCTCGAGCAGCATGAATATACAGGTAAAATATTTCCAAGGTGTCATGGTAAGTAACACATGATTGCATCCATGCCTGTCTAGGTAATGTAGACCAAGCTAGGTTAGCTACACTTTGCAGTGAATGAATCTCATAAATTCAATCCATGTATTTTAGACTGTTCCCCAAACCAAAAGTTGATTTCTAACTTTGCCGCGTTGTTCATGGCCTTTGGTTTGGTGGTACTTGGCTCTGCTCATGTGGTCACCAGCTGCAAGCTTTACCCATCAGCCACTTAGTTTCTGACATGCTGTCTATTGTGTAAACTCTCAACAAGCTTATTGCTGAAATTCAGAGTTTGCTGGTCAGTGAGCTCAGAGGTGCCGTGGCAAGCTGCCTTCGTTTGTCGACCTGTGCTTGGGTCTGCTTCGGCCTGCACCATAACGTCCTGTGTCTGTTGCAGAGCCAACGTGCCACCTCCCCGCAGTATCGAAGGTACTGCCCACGTTCCGAGAGAGCCCCAGCGGGAGGCTGATGCGGCAGGACCCAGTGGTTCACTTGTCTCCGAACAAGCAGGGGCATGTAAGTTCACTGTAAAATGACAGGAGCAGTAGGTTCCTAGCGATGCACCTTCCTCGTGATGGCACCTTGGGACAGGTCTGCTCTGCTCTTCCTACCACGTGGTCAAAGAGGAAGTCATCCTGGCAGAAGGGGGCCTTTGCTGTCCTGGCCCTGGGCTTTCTGCTGCCAACAAGGTTGCTTTGAGATTAAATTGAAATTCCTCTTTGGTATGCACCTGCCACCCCATCATCTGGATGGAAACGGTCCTAAAATGTTATGAATTGAAATGTGTTAGAAATGGACTTTACTTGTTTACACAATCGCAAGCATGAGGTGTGGTTGAACAGACAACTTCCTGACAACTCCCCCTGCTGCTTCTCTTATCTTTCAGAGCTGCACACATTTTTGTTCTTCCCCATCGTGGCACACAGTTCCTTATCACTTACCGGTAGAATGGGGAATGGAGGTCATCATTTCCTCTCCCTTTCAGTGCAGTTGGTCTCTTTGGCCTGTCTGCTCACTAAAATGTGTGTTTATATTTATGTCATTCACTGGGATGAGGAAAGACTGTCTCATATTCACTAATGTACAAGATGCTCGGAGGTGAGAGGGCTCCTCAGTTTTGCTCTAGTGAAATGAATATGGGAGCACATGTGTGCGAGCACCCACACAGGCTGGATGGAGAGATTTACTGACGAGACGGGATGTTGTCACAGTTCTGCTTATAAATGAGAGATTGCCCCAGTCAGTCTGTCCATTTCCCCACCTTCATTACTAATCAGTATATTGATTACATGGTAAAATAACATTTGGCATAAGTTGGGTTAGAGAAAACATTATTAAAATTAATTTCACCTGTGTCTTTGTACTTTTTTAAAAATTGACCACTAGAAAACTTAAAATTACAGTCTGGTTCACATACTGTTTCTGCAGAAATATGTTATATACTTTTCACTCTCAGTCCATCGCAGCGCAGGCTGCCACATGTAAGGTGCACAGTGGCTACCTGTGACTGGGGGCTGTTAATTCCACAGACAGGTGCAGGGCTGAGAAATTCTGCCCTCAAATATTAAAAATAAAAGAAGGTCTATAACGCAAATGTTGCTGCGGAAAACTAGAGTAGCACTGGTAAAATAATTGGGATTGATTCTTGTTTAAGGAGAGAACTTTATTTTTGCACTTTGAAGTGAAACTTGAGTGTCCTCCTCCTGCCGCTCTTCTCAGCAGACACACACACACACACACACAATTCCTTCTCACCTCTTTTCTCTTAAAATATTTTTTTATTCAGCTATCCTCGGAAATCTTATTTCTTTGGTAAACTACAAAATATTCTAAGTAACTAAGCCACTGTATAGAAAGGGTTCTGTACTCGTTAATTGAGATACCATTCCCATATCTTAATATTCACTCATTTTAAGTGTACAATTTAATGTTTTTTTAATATATTCACAGGGTTGTGCCACCAGCACCACCATCTAACCCTAGAAAATTTTTATCATCCCAGAGAAACCCTGTACCTCAGTCATCACCCTGACTCTTCCCTTGCCTCCAAGCTCTCGACAGCCACAAACCTACTTTCTTTCTGTGCTGAAGTGTCTGTTCTGGATGTTTCACACGAGTTGAACAGAATGTGTGGCCTTATATGTCTGGCTTCTTTCACTCAGTTGTGCATAATGTTTTCAAGAGTCATACATGTTGTAACGTGTCAGTACTTCATTTCTTTGTATGACTGTATAATAGTCCATGGTCTAGAAATACCACACTTCCTTATCCATGTATCAGCGGTGGACCCTTGGTTGAAAAGAAAGTTACTCTCTCTTCCCAGCCTCCCCCATTGAGTTCACGTGGCACCTCTGTATACATCATACCTCTGAGTCCTCCTCAGAAAGCTGTCTCCTAAATAGGGAAGCTCTCTTTGGAAATAAGTCCTGCCTTCTCTTTACTCTGAGCACAAGTAGGTCTTTTCTAATTTTAAAGCCTTTTGGAGGTGTCATTTTTTTTTCAATTTTTGGATTAAAATATTGAAGACTAATAACAATTTAGATTTTTTTCTGAATAAAATGATCTTAGTACTGTTCATGCTTTGGCATAAGTGAAATATTGAAAAATGGGTTCTTAAGAAACCATTTCCAGCGCTCTCTGCCATCGAGCCTTCGCCTGGGTTTGTCCAGGCACCTCCAGCCAGACCTCGGTTTCTCACCATTAGAACTTTTTGCCTTGAACCCATCACTAGACATGCTGTGGGTCGTTCTCCCTGTTGTTTTCCTGGTGTCACGAGGCAGAGCCTGCCCGTGAGTAACGCTGCTTCCCCTGCAGCCTGACAGCCACTACTCGAGCCACTCCAGCAGCAACACCCTCTCCAGCAGCGCGTCCAGCGCCCACAGTGACGAGAAGTGGTATGACGGGGACCGCACTGAGTCCGAGCTCAACAGCTACAACTATCTACAGGGCACCTCTGCCGACAGCGGCATCGACACCACCTCCTACGGCCCCAGCCACGGCAGCAGCGCCTCCCTGGGGGCCGCCACGGCCTCCCCTCGCTCGGGCCCTGGCAAGGAGAAGGTGGCCCCCCTGTGGCACAGCTCCAGCGAGGTCATCTCCATGGTGGATCGGACGTTAGAGACTGAGAGCCATGGCCTGGACCGGAAAGCAGAGTCCTCCCTGAGCCTGGACGTCCACAGCAAGAGCCAGGCCGGCTCCAGCCCTCTGACCCGGGAGAGCAGCACTTTCAGCATCAACGATGCTGCTTCCCACACGAGGTAACAGCCCTTCCCTGTGCCCCACTCCCAGCCCGTCCTGAATCGAGTTCCCAGCCTTGTCCCACTTCACTTGGCTCCACAGTGTATAGAGCAGGGGGGTGTTCCATGTGGTGACAGTTATTTTTACATATTTAGTGCCTTTTAATTGGCACCAAAATACTCTTCCTCCAATCCTGCCACCATATTATTATTGTTACCATTATTATTTGGGGGTAGGCAGTTAATTTTCACCCGAGGATGATTTTTAGGGAGAGGGGAAGGAAGGGGGAAAAGAGAGAGGAACACACTGATGTGAGAGAGGCACATGGATCAGGGTACCTCCCCAACCAGGGATTGAACCTGCACCCAGGTACATGCCCTTGACTGGGAATCGAACATGGGGACCCTTCGGTCTGCAGGGCCCACTTTCTAACCACCGAACACACTGACACATTAGTTTAAGCTGTGAGAAAGTTTTCAGATTCAGTCTTTGCAAAGTTGTCTTTGATTTTATGAAAAATTTCCTTTGTACCAGAATTAGAAGAATTTTGTAATTTGGGCTTTCAGCTAGTGATAGAGAAAGTAGACTAGAACAGTCTTTTGAAGATACTAAAAGAAAGTCTTGACCATATTTTTAAAAAGACCTAACATGGCATTATTTACGATGCTGAACACACCCTTTTCATTGCCTGTCTCCCAGAGAAGATCACTTACCCCATGTTTACATGGTAATTTTTTCCTGTTAATTGGCTCCTGATAGTAATGTGGTTGAGGGTGGGGGATATACATCAGAAAAGTGTAGCTAAAATTAGACATAGCATCTACCTTTCAAAATAAGTACATATTCCCCTGTATTCTTAGGTAGGCAAAATTAATACCAATTTTTATTTCTTCCTTTAGATTTGAGCCTAAAGACCGAAGTATGGAAGGATTTTTGCTTCCAGGGAGGGAGGAAACGCTCCATTGGTTTCTTTATGGGGCTGGTGATCTTTGTGGTAGTTTCTCCTTTACCTGTTATTGTTGTCATTCATTGATCAGCTTACAGGACAGCATCTAACCTTGCCTGGGCCTCCTTTATTATTATGCCCTAAAGAAAAAATAGCAAAGAAGCTGGATTTAGTTTTACTTTTCAGATGGGAATCCAAGCACAAGACCTGTCAGGAAACTCCAGATAATCTACACTTAATTTGGATTTGTTTCACTTGGTCAGTTAAATATTCAGTTCTCTCATTGTCTCTGTATTGTTACTGATAAGATTCCTGAGCTTCCCATCTAGTAAATTCCAGGTGGGCCCAGCATCTCACATGCTTGGTTCTGTTTCGTGTGGTCGGTCTAGAAACACATGGCCCCAAACAAAAAGGAAATGGCAAAGCAGTCTCAGTCTGGAGTGCCAGGCACCCAGTTACCTTTCCACAGTCCAGAGAATAGAATGTTTGTGCGTTGAGTGAGTTAAGGAAGTGTTTGGAAAAGTGGAACAGAAAGCTAGGCATCAAATACCATAGTAATGTAATGTAGAATCCTGGGGCACAGAGTTAGGGCATTCACTTGCTGTGTTTTGACACGCACTATCATCCTATTAACTAGAGCCTGTGCTGCATTGACTTGGAACATTTTTGAATTCAGAATAGTTTCTCGGTTCAGATTGACTCTTATTTCTTTGGTTTCCGATTCTTTGTTTTGAAAGGAGGGTGTCCTTTTTAAGAATAATATTCCGTCTGGGGCTATATCTCTGGTCTAATTTGATGGTGGAAGAAAATCAGTTATTGAGGTCTTGTCTAGTACGGCGTGGGCATGGAGTCGACTTGGAAAGGGCTAAGCCTCCAAAGCCAAAACATAAAACATTGGCCGTGCCATCTGACAAATCCGATGAATCCCAGGGCCTCTACAAGTCCCCCTGAAAAGCAGGCACCTGGGATTGCATTCTCTGAATGTGCTGACCAGGACAGCCTGACGACCTCTGAGGATTACACACATATTTTGCTTTAGACTGACCATGCAGAAATTATTTAAATCATCTTGTAGAAATAACTCTTGTGTTGAAAGTCAAACTTACTGGAGAAGAGAAGAATGTAGCCTTGCAGGGATGGTGGCAGGGCCTCCCATCCACTGTAGGTGGAGTCACAGTTGTTTCTCCACTCTGGTAAATGGGATGCTGTGTGACTTCAGTCTGTTGATCGAGGCAGAGTGAGCTGGACGATCAGAGCCTCAGCAGCCTGCCTTTTCTGGAGGAAAGGGGGATGTAGCCACCAAATGCACATCACTGGAGGAACCAAAATCACTGCAAATTAGAGTGTGTGTGTCCCCAGAAGACAGGAGCCGCAATTAGCAGGGAGGTCCCTTGACAGTGCATGAAAGCGCTTGTACCTGGAACTTGTGACAAAACCCAAATTACAGTGATTAAGTTCCACTGTGTTTCTCCCTGGGCTGTGTTCCTGCCCACCCTGTCCTCCGGTCTCCCTGTTGACAATGGTGCAGGGTTTTTTGTGGCGCCGCATGAGAGCTACATTAATGTAGGTTGGTAATTGCATAGGATTGTTCTAGTCGCATGTCATTAAGAGAAGCCATACACACCAACTTTCTACAATTAAAAAGTTTATTAATTGCTCTAAAGTGTTGCTCCCTAAAAAAAAAAAAAGTTTTCTATAGGGTTTGGAAAGTTAGGGAGAGGTTTTAAATTTTTTTTAAGTAGCTGCTTCACTTTCCAGTTTTACAGTGAATCTCACAGTAAAATGGTTTGTGGTAAGCATAGGAGAGGCGAAGATAGTTCTAACTTTAATACACTTTCACCAAATGTGCCACTCTCTTGCCGGATTTCTGATCTTGGCTGTAGGCAGTGCCACTTTGTGTGGTGACCAGAGACTCCCTAGTCTAGTCCTGGTAACCCTTGGTACTGCCAGTGTTAGAACTAGGTTAAAGAACACACATTTTAAAGCTAGAAACCCTACCATGCACTTGCACATACATAGCTCTGCTGTAACGTCCTCACCTGACCTGGTTGAGTTCCCAGACTTCTGCACCCACCGCATTAGCCAGCCATTCTGCCTTCATCGTGCTTCCATAGGTCCCTCAGATAACCAGTTAGTACCACTTATGTGATCACATACACACCCTTACTGCCGTCCAGTTCAAGAGGATTTCCCACCCAGTATGTGCATCCTGAACATCTTTGCAGAGTGTGTGCCACTGTGAACTAATAATAGTTGCTCAATTCATTCTGCTGAGCAAATAGGAATAACTTCCTCCTTAATGCCCCACTTTTTGCACAATGACTCAAGGCCCTTAATTAACAAACCATTTCAAACATAGCATAAATCCTCAATTCCTGACTCCTGGAAACCACTGTTACATTTCAAAACTTTTTGTGCAAAAGGGTCAGCTATTGGCAGAGAGCTGCAGTGCTTTTGCAGATAGGTGTATGTGAAAGTACATATAAGGTCCTGCACAGCCTGACTTTTTGGGCAGGTCATTTCTATGTAAAAATTTTTTTAATCTGCAAAATATAATAAGGAGGGACTTTATTACAGCTTATACGCACGTATCAACCCAATCTGGATATAAGTCAGTCAGTGTCTGACCTTCTCTGGAGAGGCAGGTTAGAGGCCAGGAGAAATGCCTACCCACAGTGATCAGTGCAGTTCAGTTTCATGGATGTGCTTTTTCTGGTTAACCTAATAAGTTAACTCTTCATGCCAGAAAAACCAAATGCTTCCTGAGAGGAGGGGTGAAGAAGGACTTCTTTATATTTAGTTTACATGAACACAAAGGCATGTTTTGGGCTGCTGAGTGTGCCTCTGTGTGTGGTTACAGCTGGTGGTTAAACGTCCCTCTTTGGCATTCTACATATGTGCCTTCCTTCCTTGTTCAGAAATTATTCCATTGTCTTTAACATTTCTCTTTTAAATCTCTTCTTCCTGGAATTCTTTTTAATTGCTTACAATTCCTTGCCTCTCATCTATATTTTTAAGGTGAGAATATGATTTTTCCAAGTTTTATGGGCTAATTCATAATTGAAGAGGGTAGCCTCTGAAATGACAAGCCCAGGACTTCTCTTCGACCTGTGGGGGCCCAGTTTGCCTTACGTTTACGGATCATTTTCATGGGTCATTTTTGCCGTGTGGTTCTGCACACGGTTAACAGGCAGGATTCTATTTTAATTTGCAGCAGGGCTATAGGTTCTATCCCTAAGCTTTCTATCCCTATTTTTTCTGGCTCAGGGGAGTGGGTGACTATTTTATCCAGAACTTCAGTGATTCTAGCTAACCTCAAAGATGAACAAACAGAACTACTCTAGTTGAAATTTCAAGTGAGCATTGAGAGAATGAGGCCTCTGTCAAGCCACAGATGTCAGGTTGCATGATGCAGAACTCACCAGCAGAGTTTACCATTGCTGTGTTTGGTGGAGCAACTAATCCATTTATTCAGTGGATAAGGACAGCCCAGATTCTCCAGATGCCGTTCCATCATCAGACCAGAAGGATTTTGAAAGGACAGAGTTCGTCCGTTCCTTGTCATATTTAAACCATCCTACCCAGTGAGAATTTATCTCGTTGCTTAAGAGGGGTATTACACCTAGCTCTGCTGTAACGTCCTCACCTATCCCATTGCTTCTTAAGGGCTGCCCTTAAGAAGAGAGATTGCATAACCTTTTCTAAGTAAATTTAGTACTTAAGTCCTCTTCCTCTTCAAAATTTTGTCCCATGTCTACCTATTTGAAATTCCTCTAGCTGTAGCTTAAATATACAATTAAGGAAGTGTCTTTTCTAAACATGATATGAAATTTGTAGATACGAGGTCAGAGCCCATTAGAAAACAATTTTTTTAAAAATGGAACTTTGTAACAGCCCTCCACTTTCAAGTAAGTGGAGAGAGAAATGCAGGGAACATAAATTTGAATGCTGAGATCCAGGTCCAAGTCTTGGTTCTGTTGACCAGCGATGCTGCCTTCGGGCAGTCATGCTGTTCCACCGAGCTTGTCCCTGATCCTTAATCTAATAATACCTGGTCCACTTATTCAGTGGTTGTTTTTATGTGTTTGTTGAGAGTAAAAGTAGTTGTCAAATGTATTGCAAACTGTAAATACCCTTTTAAGACAGGTGTTCTTTTTTTTTTTTTTTTTAAGTTCTCCATTGCCTACCTTAATGCAGTTAAGGAGCTACTTTCTCTTGACAAATATGTATCTCCCTCAACTTCTCTTTTATGTAACCAATTTTATAATCATATGAGGGGCCTGGTGCATGAAATTTGTGCACCGGGCGGGTGGGAGGTTGTTCCTCAGCCCGACTTGCACCCTCTCGCAGTCCGGGACCCCTCACTCCTTACCACCTGCCTGCTCACTGTTCCTTACTGCTCAGCTTGCTGCTCCTTAGCGCTGCCACAGAGGTGGGAGAGGCTCCCGCCACCACTGCTGTGCTTGCCAGTTGTGAGCTCGGCTTCTCGCTGAGTGGCGCTCCCCCTGTGAGAGCACATTGACCTCCAGGGGGCAGCTCCTGTGTTGAGCGTCTGCCCCCTGGTGGTCAGTGCGCCTAATAGTGACCGGTCATTCTGGTCGTTCCGCTGTAAGCGTCGTTTAGGCTTTTATTATAGAGACGAGGGGCCCAGTGCACAAATTCATGCACTTTGAAAGGAACTGTGGGCCATGAGACTATGGTGGGCATAGGTGTGGCTCTCAGCCCATCCTCCACGCCCCTGCCTGGCCCCTCCCGCCATGACTTCCAGTCCCCTGTCTGCTGGCAGCCCTGCTCCCACCACCACTCCTCCCACGTGCTGACAGCGTGAAGTGATTGATGCCGGCACCAGCTGTGGGTGCGAGCAGAGTCATCGACTTTAGCAGGTGAAAGTGGCAGCTGCTGCCCCGATCATCCCTCAGGAGCAAAGGGAGGTGGAGAAGCCCTGAGGGGCAATTGGGGGCAGCACTGGGCACTGGCAGCAGTGCAAGTGGGGCCAGTGCGTGGGAGCAAAGAATTTTCAGTAGCCACCAGAGGCTCGCCCCAATGACAGCAACTGGCGCCCTGCCTTGGTCTGGCGCCCATGCTCACTTGCTCCACTTCCCTGCCACGGCCTTTGCCCACCATGTTCCATGCATGCTCCCTGGGCATGACACTCTTTTTAGCTATGTCTAATAAAATGGTAATATTTATAGTTATCTTGGAAGCTTCCTACTAAGTACATAGCTCAGCATTACAGATGCATTCAGCATGCAATCCAGTGACCCCTGAGGCCTCTTCTGCTGCGTATACGTAGGCTTGTTTCCTATGCTTTCTGTAGTGTGTGCTCTTGTACTTAGTAACTGTCTCCCTGTTACAGGTGAGCAGTTTTCTCTACTGCCATCATTTATTGCCAATTAATCATTCTGACTTAACTTCTTTTCTCCCTAATCTTTAGAATTAGTGTCTTCTGAAGCCCTCCTAATTGTAGAAGCCAGTATAAGAGAGAATTGGCTACTGCTGGACACAGTGGGGAGGCACAGACCTCCTCAGTCATTATCCTCCACATTATCTGTCACCCGAAGGCTTGCTTGTTGTTTGTACAGTAATCACCCTGCAGCTTCCTCCCCTTGGAATAGGTCACTATCCAGCCTTTGCCACAGCCATTTGGCAGGTGACTAAGTGCCGCTCTCCCTCTTAGCAGGCCCAGCCTGACTGAAACCCGTTCCTTTGTGTCCAGGGGACTCCAAGTCTTTCCCTCCGTGGCTGTCAGCAGCACAGCAGTGGCTAGCAGGTGCTTCCCACCAGAGGGTGGTCTCGTGATGATGCAGATCAGCTCCCAGGCCTTCATAGCTCGGGAACTCAGGGCTCAGATTTAATGTTTGGCTGCCCCGTGCCATGTGGTTTATCCCTTTACAGGGTCCCCAGGTAGATGTATGTCTTCCTTTGTCAAGTGACACTGCCGTGACCTTACACCCTTTCTGCGCCCTCTCTTGTAAAAGAGCCAGCTGCGGTGCCTTTGCTCATGGTTTTACCAGGTTAAGATGAGCAGTTTGGACGGATTCAGGTTGTCCAGAGCCTCAGTTACCTCGTTGCCTCTTCTTTTTCTCTATGGGATATTGTGTAATGTGTGTGCATCTGCTCTTCCTTTCCAAAATTCATGTTGTGGAATGACCAAATGCTGCACCTAAGGTTGCTCCAATTTCAGGAAAGCAGAAATGTCATGTCATAAAGCATAAAGCCAGCCTCCTCCTGTGGAATCCAGAAACACCCTGACTAAATTTTAAATGGTTTCCCCAGTTTGGTCATGCTCATGGCTAAATGCACTTTTGATATAATGAGAAAAGAGCAGAGAGGTGGTTGTTGCCACACATACATACCTGTTGCCGTCTCTTCTTGTTCCATCACCTTCTCACACAGTCCCTGTAGCGAGACCTAACTTGCCATAGGTGAAACCACATTGTGTTGCTTTACCAGGAAATCTGCAAGAAAAGGAAACAGACCAGCCACATAGTTCCCCTTTGAAAGTATGAAGCTGACAGTGTCATTTTAGTGGTTTTGTCTCTGCCTCTCAGAGAAATAATGTTTGTAATTAAATTCAGACAAGACAGAAAGAGCTCCAAACACTATATATTATTTATGTATTGCTCTTTCCTTTTATGTGTCTAAGCATTTTCTATAACTTTCCCCATTATGCAGTGTATACATTTGACTAAAGCCAGCATAGCTATTTTGTAAAACATGGAAGAATGATTAGCAAGTTAACAGATGATGCAACCTACTTTCTATTCTCATGGCTAATTATTTCTGTTCTGACCAAACATTTGGGCTTTGAAAGCCTCATGGGTTTGAATACCGATGCTGTCATATCAAGATACTTACTGCTGAGAAAGATAAACTATGGGCAGTTCAAATGTACAGTGGTTTTCAGCATGAGTCAGGGACCACAGCATCGGCTGGGCACGCCTTAGAAGTGCAAATTCTCATGTTGCTGCACCCTACCCAACCTACTCAGTCAGAATCTTGGGTGGGGTCTTGTCATTTCGATTTTAACATTTATTTGAAGTGTGAGAACCAGCTCTAGTCATTCTAACATGCTTGCACTCACTTGTGGATACTAATCAAGGCAGGTAAAGCAAGCCGTGACTATCCACACTGAGAGATGTGTACATTAGACCCTGATTCTTTGCATTTCACTATCGAAATCTGCTTCAGACACTAACCACAACATCGCCACATCCGTGTTATAGATGTGAATGGGGTAGGTATAGGTAGGTGAAAAAAAATCTGCCAACCAAGTAGCTAACAAATACCACAAGCCTATCATTGTTTTATTGAAGTGTCCCCAGGTTGCACTCCCACCACTGCAGAAGCCTCTCCCTGTGTCATTTGTGTGACTGTTAGTCTGGGTCTCCGGTGTTACCCCTCTGAGTTTGCCTGCCTCTGTCTTTAGGTGTCTGTCCCCACTTCCTTTTTACTTCTGGGTCACTATACCCATCAGTCTCTCTCTATTACAGAAACCTACTATTATTTTGTTCTTGCTGATCTAATGTACTGCACTTATGCAAGGGTTTTGCATTCCCTTTTCTTAATTTCAAAAGCAAACAAGTGGGATAATTTGTTACCAAGAGGTAAAACCTCAATGAGATTGCACTGCTTTTCAATATCTGTGAGAGAGATGGTGAAGGGTTTTTCCTTCCCCCTCGAGCTCCTGTTGCTTTGATTTTGATTTCACTGAAGTACAATATGCATACATGAGTGTCCATCGAGATGACCTTTCACAATGCAAGCATACCCATGTGATCACCACCCAGATCAAGAACTGGAATCTTCCTGACAGCCACACACCCTTCCTCCCCTACGCCTTCCCCAGTCACTCCGCCTCCTCCCAATGTAAACACAGCCCTGACTCCTGAAATCTCAGGCTCGGGGTACCAATTTGGGGCTTTATAGAAATGGCATCACACCATATGTTTTATTCTGTGTCTGTGTCTTCAAGTCAGCCTTATGCTGGTGAGATTCATGCAGGTAGCATGAGCTTGTTTTCAATGCTGTAGCATAATTACATTGTGGGAAACACCGCAACTCATTTATCCACTCTACTGTTGGTGAACATTTTGAGGGTTTCCAGTTTGGGGATATTACGGATTCTTATATGTGATATTTGGTACACGGTATGTATGGATTTCTTTTGGGTGTTTACCTAAGAGTGGGATTGCTAAGTCATAGGAGACACACACACACACACACACACACTCAATTGTCACAGAGACCGTGAACCAGTTTGCTGAAGTGGCTGTAACAGGTATCACTCCCACTAGTCATGTATATGAGTTCTAACTGATTCACATCCTTTCTAGTACTTAATATTGTAAGTCGGTAATTTTAGTTATGCTGCTGGGTGTGCAGTGGTCCCTCCTTGTGGCTGTAATTTGCATTGTCTTGATAGCTGATGGCACTGAGCACCAGTGTTTCCTTCTTTATCTTTTTAGATATCCTCTTTTGTGAAAATCCTGTCAAATCTTTGCCCATTTTTCTATTGGGTTGTCTTAGTTCTATATTCTAGATAGGAGCCCATAGTTGTATATATATTTTTACATACAGGATGTTCCCCCAAAATATATACACACTTTTTTTCTGATAGCTCAATAGATGTTTTTTTCTTTTCAGATTTAGCCCATTAGAATTAATAATTATTCAAAGTGTGTATACATTTTTGGGGGGACACCCTATATGTTCTCCTATTCTTTATCTTTAGGTGAATAGAAGTTCTTTTAATGGCAGTCCTTTCCTTTATGATCCCATTACAGAACTTCTGCTTCCATCAGAAAAATGTTCTCCTACGTTCTAGTCCAGAATCTGTAGATTTACATGTAAATACACAATCCAGCTGGAAATGGTTTTTATGTGAGGTCTGAGGTGGGAGTTTCAGATCCTTTTCACCTGTATGTGCTATCTCAGGACCATTAGAGTGCAGGGGGATTTTGTTTGTTTTTCTTTTTTGTTTTCTGTATTTTCTCCTTAGTTTTCTATTCTAGAATAGTTTCTGGTTTACAGAAAGCTGTATAGGTAGTAAAGAGAGCTCCCCAGTGCCTCTCACCAGTCTCCCACATGACTGTAGTACATTTGTCATCGCTGAGGAAGCCATAGTGATATGTCATTATTAGCCAAAGTCTGCGCGTTGTTCGGACCGGGACCATCAGTTTTTGATGAAACTGCAGCTGAGGGATGCTTTGAGGCCACTTCCTCTTAACTAACTCTTAGTAACCAAGTCCATGATCCTAAAGAGTCAGCTGTCTTTGGTCCCAGCCTGAGCTGGAGAACTTAGCAGGACTCCCGGAGTGTGAGATCATGGGTAGGGAGAGTGGAAATCCTCAATTAAAGGCCCTCGGGTTGTGCTCAACTTAAACTCTCACCCATAGTATTCTCCCTTTCTGAGTTTTAAACGTATAAGGAATAGCCTTCTCCTTAAGTTCTATGGACTGTAGTTTTAAAACATATTGATGATGAACAGCTTTTTAACTTTTATTTTTACTCACATGCTGTACATGATTTATCTTACAACTGGAGTTTGTACCTTTGACCCCCTTCACCTATTTCATCTCCCCCACCTCTAGCAACCACCAATCTGATTTTTAGATTATATGTATAAGTGAGATCATGCAGTATTTGTCTTTGTCTGACTTATTTCTCTTAGCATGATCCCCTCAAGGTCTATTTGTGTTATTGCAAATGGCAGGACTTTCTTTTTTTTTTTTATTTTTTATGGCTGAATAATCTATTGTGTGTATATAATATACCACATTTTCTTTATTCACTCAGTCATTGATGGACACTGAGGTTGCTTTCATATCCTAGCTATTATAAATAATGCTGCAATGAGAACAAGGGGCACAGGTATCTCAAAATAGTATTTTTTAAAAATATATTTTATTGGTTTTTTACAGAGAGGAATGGAGAGGGATAGAGAGTTAGAAACATCGATGAGAGGGAAACATTGATCAGCTGCCTCCTGCACACTCCCCACTGAGGATGTGGCTGCAACCAAGGTACATGCCCTTCATCGGAACCGAACCTGGGACCTTTTAGTCTGCAGGCTGACGGTCTATCCACTGAGCAAAACCAGTTAGGGCTCAAAGTAGTATTTTTGTTTTCTTTGGATAAATACCCAGAGGTGGAATTGCAGGATCATATGTTAGTTCTATTTTTTATTTTTGAAGGAACTGTTTGAGGAACCTCCATGTTTTCCGTAGTGGTTGCACCAATTTATAATCCCACCAGCAGTGCACAATGGTTCCCTTTTCTCCACATCCTTGCCTACACTTGTTATTTCTTGTCTTTTTGATAATGACCATTCTAACAGGTATGAGGTGATAGCTCATTATTGTTTTGATTTGCATTTTCCTGATGGTTAGTGCCACTGGCATCTTTTCATGCACCTGTTGGCCATTTGCATGTCTTTGGAAATGAGGTCTATTCCAATCCTCTGCCCATTTTTTAATTGATTTGTTTTTCTCTTCTGTTGAGTTGTATGATATATACCATAGTACAGGGATTTTAACCCTTATAGATAGCCATTGTCTCTCATTTTGTAGGTTACCTTTTTATTTTGTTGATGGTATTTTTTGCTATAAGCAGCTTTTTAAGTCAGTGCAGTCCCACTTGTTTGTTTTTGCTTTTGTTACCTCTGCTTTTGCTGTCAAATCCAAAATATCGTTGCCAAGACTGAAGTAAGAGAACTTACCTCTTACTGTTTTCTTCTAGGAGTTTGACGGGCGTGGATCTTGCATTTAGGCCTTTAATCCATGTTGAGTTGGTTTTGTGCGCAGTGTAAGCAAGCTCATTCTGACAAACAGCTTTCTCTAGAGAGTCAGTATTTGTGCAGGCGCCGTGGCTAGGGAGGCCTCAGTGTGGCCCTTGGCCCGGATGTGAGTGTACGCTGTGCGCCTGACTGTTTCCTCTCCTGTTCTCAGCGTGGGCCTGGCAGCATCGACATGACCCCTGTTTCTGAGGAAGGCAAGACGACGCCCTGAGACTGCTGGGCTTTTGTGGCAGGCTTGCCCCCACTTGCCTCCTGTAGACTCCCTGTAGCAAACTTAAGAGATGCCAGCGTGTTTCAAAGTCTCACTATCCTACTTTTTACTGTAAAGAGCAGACTGACCCCCTGACCACCTTTCACTCTGACAGCAGACATTTAAGTTATAGTGAGAAGGCACAGAAGGCCGGCCAGCCGTCCCCATTCATGTTCCATGAAATAGCCCCTGTTCCTAACCCACCGTAACCCTGTCCTGATGTATGAGTGACCCCGATGCGCGCACGCACACGTGGCCCTTGTCTTTGCCCTGCTTCTCCTCAGCACCATGAGCTCCCGCCACTCTGCCAGCCCTGTCGTCTTCACCAGTGCCCGAAGTTCCCCTAAGGAAGAGCTTCATCCGGCCACCTCCTCGCAGCTTGCACCCTCCTTCTCCTCTTCTTCGTCCTCATCTGGTCCTAGAACTTTCTACCCTCGCCAGGGTGCAACTAGCAAGTACCTGATTGGATGGAAAAAACCGGAAGGAACCATAAATTCTGTGGGATTTATGGACTCAAGAAAGTAAGAATTCTTTTGTTTCTCTTACTGGGTGGTTTTCTTTAAACATGACCGGAGAACAGAAAAGTGTGAGGCAATTTTCTGTGGCCGAGGTAGCCAGGCTGGGAGGTAGGGAAGAGCTGATTTGGTAGGGAGCTTATTATTATTGTTGTTGTTGTTATTTTGGTTAATCCTCACCTGAGGATATTTTTTCCATTAAATTTTAGAGAGAGTAGAAGGAAGGGAGTGTGGGAAGGGGAGAGAGAGAGAAACAGCGACTTGAGAGAGACTCATGTTGGTTGCCTCCCGCATGTGCCCCGTGGCATCGAACTTGCAACCCAGGTATGTGCCCTCGACTAGGAGTCAAACCTGTGAGCATTCGGTGCATGGGCCGAAGTGCCGATCACTGAGCAGCACTTATTTTTTCTAAGTAAAACTTGTCTTAAATTATATCTCCCACTTCATTCCTTAAATAAGATGTATTGCAATATATTCAGATTTGAGAGTCTTAGATCTCCTAGGAAACAGTAAGTACATTAGTATCCCCTTATCCATGGGGGATACTGTGTTCCATAACCCCCAGTGGATGCCTGAAGCTGCAGGTAATACTGAACCCTGTATATACTATGGGTTGTTTTTTATACATTCACACCTTTGATAGCTTAGTTTATAAATTAAGCACAGTATGAGAGTAACAACAATAACTAATAATAAAATAGAACAATTATAACAAGGTACTGTAACCAAGTTATATGAATGTGGTCTCTCTGTGATAACAATTTGGTAACTGAGGCAGCTAGGAGAGAACTAATGGGTGGGTAGTGTACCCAACTGGGGATATGCAGGACAAAGGGATGATTCACGTGTCGGGCAGGAAGGTACAGGTTTCATTCACACCACTCAGAATGGCACACAATTTAAAACAAGAATTGTTTATTTCTGGATTCTTGCATTTAATACTTTTGGATCATGGTTGACCCTAGGTAAATGTAACCACATAAAGCAAAGCCTCAGTAAGTGGGAAGATGGTATGTCTGAAGAGCAAACTTTGGAAAAATCAACCCTCTGGTACAAAGATCTCCCCCCCACCCCCACCCCTTCCCTGTGATGTATTAATCACAGCCTTCCTATCTGGTTCTTAACTGGGCCAGGAGGCACCAGAGGGAACATTAGAAAGTAAGTGACTACATATATATAAAGGACTGACTATAAAGGACTTTTTACAAAGTAGTACAGCAAAAAAAGAATAAATGATTACGTTGTTTTTGTCTACACGAAGATTGCATTTGGGATTTATACCCTGTGTCTTTCATTAAAAAGTCTGTTGCTATTTTTGGCTTAGTAGAGCTAATTCTTTCCTGTAAAATAGTGATTTTTTTCATCAGAGTTTTTAGTTTTTGTTTCAAATTGGTTTCATTTCTTTAATGATAATTTATCTGAGTAGCTTCCAGTGTAACTGAACAGAAGTAATTCTTCTTTTCTCTCCTATAACATCTCTCCAATGGCTGACATCCTTCCCAGCCCACTGTGACCTTTGATCCACCGGACTGATTCAGTTCATACCATCTCTCTCCTTTATTCAAGGCGTCATCAGAGTGATGGCAATGAAATAGCCCACGCCAGGCTGCGGGCCTCCACCAGGGACCTCCGAGCATCTCCTAAGCCAACCTCCAAGTCCACCATTGAGGAGGATCTCAAGAAACTCATCGACCTTGAAAGCCCAACTCCCGAATCCCAGAAGAACTTCAAGGTACAAGACAGAGCTTGGGGCAAATAGCAGTTAGAGAGAGGCCAGGCGGGCCAGAGCTGCTCGCCGCAGTTACTCCCTCCAAAAAGTTGGTTCCCAGCTCCTCCCCATTGAAACTCCTTCCTACCGTCACCCAGTCTTCCCAATAATTAGCTCAGTGTTTTCCAAGTGTTCTGTTCCTGCAGCAACATCCCTTTAGTCTGGGTGGATGTCAGCCTGTCCTGGCCCCAGGGTTCTTTCTTCTCCCAGGGTTGCCTGCTTGGTGTACAACTCGCTCTTCCTTGAACGTTACTATCTGAGTGCCATTGTTCCTTAGAACTCCACAGGGGCATCTGGGGCCCCTCGTCAGATGGACATTTTTCTCTAAGGGCTTTAGTGCCTTCTATCCAAAGGGTTCCCCTTCTCCCACAAATAGCCCCTGCCCTGTGTGCCCACAGCATTCTGCACCGTGGCCTGCTTCTGCCCCAACACTGGCCCTACCCTGGGTGCTCTGGTCCACCAAACGGTCTGCACACTGTCCTTCAGAACCTCCAGGTTCTCTCCACTTCATGAAGCCTCCTCCCCATTCCTCTCAGAAGTCCAGGCTGCAGGGCCTTCTCTAGAACCCGGGCCCTGCCCATCCCGTCCCAGAACCCGTTCCCCCTCCCCGTTTGCTTAGAAATGGTGTGTGTGTCAGTGGCTGCACCTTTGCATAGCCGTGTGGAAGGTTTGTTCTGCTCACCTAAGCTTGGACTCTCTGCTCCTGTCCCCTGAGGTGAGCAGCACTCAGGGCTCGGAGCCTGTGTGTGTTGAGCGGGGCCCCAGGTGTTCACTGTGAGTATAAGGCACTTCTGCTGCAGTAGCGGGTAATCCTAGGAGAAGGGCGTCTACCCAGGGAGGTCTTGGCAGTGAATGTGGATGTATTCTGCTCACCAGGTTTTTAGATGAATGATTTGTAGTCTGTTTCACGTGACTGGCAAGCTTCATTTAAGAACTTAGAGAATTCATTAAAAATGGAAGCTAGACTGTTAACTGTTCACCACCTGCAGACTGACCAGAAGCAGGAACTCGCCCTGCAGGAGCCCAGTGGTCGCTCCCATTCGGGCGTTCTCGGCACACGAGCATTTCCCTCCAGGTGGGCCAGACACACCTCCTGAACTTAGAGTCAACATCCACAGCACTGAGGTGGACTCCAAAGCCCATCCCTGAGTTTTGCAAAAGAAATGATTTATTAACATAAACATTAAGATCACAAATCATTTTAAAGATTTGCCATTCTTGATTTCTGTTCTATAAGCCAGTACTTCACAGTTCTGACTCATCACCCGTTTCCTTAGCAACCTCGCAAAAGATAGCACTTGAAATTTCTTTATCCACCAAAACCCAATGAGGTGTATTAAATGTTTAAGGAGCAGTTTAAAAGTAAAAATTATTTTACATTTTTCCTTTGATTTAGAGGAAAGTAAAACTCGCTGTGAAAGAAACCTGTCCTCCAAGTCTTAGTGTAACATCTTTGGAAAGGGGGCAAGTTTAACGCTCGAGTTCTGATTCACTCCTGCGCTGGAAGTAATTGAAAGCAAATGTCCGTTTTGCTGTTATTTTAGGTGTTGGCTTTTATTTCCAAAATGAATTACTTTAACATTCCTATTTGAAACAGGGGTGCACGTTCTTTAAGCTGTGATTATGTGACTGTCAGACCCTCTAAAAGTAAATCCTTCTGCTGAAACTTTTACTATAAAAAGGCTGGAAGCAGGAGCTGGAAATAGCCTGTTTTCTCTCCAGTCCCATCCTTTCTGGTTTGGTTTCAGATGAGCTCAGCTAAGTAGCTCTGTGTCTTCTGAGACCAACTGAATGCCCGTGGCTTTGCTGTGTCAGGAAGGCCAGCGTGCCCTTGAGAACCTTCCAGGTCACACCCAGCTCACGGCTCCAGCCACTGCATCAGGCCCCAGGTGCCAGGAGCGGCAGCTTCAGGCTGTGACCCTTGGAGCCACTCACACCATGTGGGTATTATTGGCCAGCAAGGAACCTCCTTGGCAGGCAGAGAAGGGATAACCCTGTTTTCTTTTTTTTCTTCTTTAACCAAAGCTTTTTAAAAATAATTTTTAAATGTTTTTATTGCTTTTAGAGGAAGGGAGGAGAAAGAGATAAAAACATTAATGATGAGAGAGAACATTGATCAGCTGTCTCCTGTGTGCCCCCTACTGGGGATCAAGCCCATAACCCAGGCATGTGCCCTGACGGGGAATGGAATTGTGACCTATTGGTTCCTGGGTGGATACTCAACCACTGAGCCACGCTGGCTGGAGGAATAACCCTATATTCTATGAGGGCTGCATACAGTGGCAAGTGAACAGACAATAGTGCAAACCAATAGTCCTGCTAGCACTCAGGCACACACAAAGGAAGAGGCCTCACACAGCTCCAGGGTTCAGGAAGAGCTGACACCTGCTTGTTGCAAGTGTAGGTGCCCCCATTTCACTGGGAGCCAGGAGGGCTGCAAAAGTGGGAGAGCAGCAGGCTGACCTGGCGCAAGGCGCCACCTCTCCAGGCCATGTTCCTAGGATTTGAAATAGAAGGCCAGAGTATGTTAGTGGTGCCCAAATGATTTTAAAGCACAAAAACCCTTTTATTGAGTAAAAGTATACGTGGAAGTCCAATATGTAGAATGAGAAAGCGGAGTGTCTCTGATGAGAGAGGTAGGTGTCATGGCCTTGGTTCCCACCTGAACATGTCCTCTCCCTAGCTGCTGCTCTTGATCCCTTCCCAGTCAGCCATCAACTCCATGTGGTTCTTCCCCAGGGGCTGGCAGCCCTGGGTGAGGCCACTCGGCAGTCTCAGGTCTGACCTGCCAGGAAGGTAGAGGGGGCGCTTGCTGGAACCAGAGAGGGGTGCACCTTTAAGACTGGAATTGAAGGGAGAGTGGGGTGAGGAACTATCCTCACGAGTTTGGACAAGACTGGGTCCTGCTACTCTTAATGCACAGAAAGCATCTGGGCAGATGGCTTCCTTCCATCTCCTTTCCGGCCTCCCTTTCCTGCAGGATGTTAGTCCCTTTAATAAAGCACATGGCTCAAAGGGCTCTTCCAGGCAGTGTTTATTGCTATGAAGTACACCAATATTTCCTGATGAAACAAACTGGAATTGGAGGGAAATTTCTCTCCTATAAAACCATCAGGGTGGGAATACACACAGGAGAAGGAAATCCCTCTGCTGAACCCAGAGGTGCCAACAAAGGCTGAGCAGATTTTGAATGAAGATCCAAGATATGACTTGATTGGCAGGAGCCTGCGTGATGGCCATGGAGCTTGCAGATGGAGGAGAGATGACCTGCTTGGTTTGTTGTTTTTTTCTAATTGCAGTTGGCAAGCCTTGTAACCTCTGATTCCCACTCTGTGCAGTGAGAAGAGAAAATCATTACTTCCAGACCAAGTCCCCTCCCCTTAAAGACTCACCAAGCATTTATCATAGCAGCTCAGTTTTCTGGGCAAGCACATACGTACCGTGGGTTTCGCTCGTCATGCAGTTTTCAAAGCAAGCACAGTTTTTACACAGTTGGCTACACCTGAGGCTCATTTACAATGCCTTTGAATAATACTTTTTAGAATATTTATGCAGGAACTGTGCATGCCATGCTGTGGGTAGTATTGATTCGATTTAACCCTTGGTTTGTTGAATGGAGTTGTATTAGACCCTAGATCCTAGCACATGAATGAATCTGAGTGTCAACTCTGTGTGCTCAGCTCTCTAAACGGAGCTGTTGCTGCATCGTTGTCTCTCTGCCCCTTCAAAGTGTTGTGGGAAGTCCTGCGTGGCTTCCCGCCAGGACTCGGCCCTCCTCCTCAGGCCTTCAGCTGTCCCTGTATTGTTCTCCCTGCCAAGGAGAGCAGTCGTCGAAGAGGAACTGAATAAGTACAGTGTTATTCTTAACAGACCAAATACTCTGTTGGCTTTCAGGATGCTGCGTGTTTAAATATTGGTTATGTGTCTGTTGTCTCCCAGTGAATGGAATCCTCAGAAGCTTGTTCTTTGCAGAAGAATCTCAACTAAAATCAAATCAGGTCACCAAGGCAAAAGACATCAGTAAGAGCTATCTGGAATCTGGAATGTGTGTCATTTTTCCATAACTATATAAATGTCATTTATAAAGATGACTTTCCTGTTTTTATTTCAGGAATAGAAATCCATCTCAAAAAATAAATCATCGCCAAAACTCATTAAATATAATTATAGTAGTTAATGTTTCTCAAACGCCAGCTATTATTTGCACTAATATATTGTGTTGATCAAATGCTCTTGTTGCCCAGCAAACATGCAGTCACTTGACAAGCATCTGAGGACACCTTCTTGGCTCCACAGCTGTTCCCTGGGGGCTGTAACATTCTATATAATAAAAGGGTAATATGAAAATTGACCCTAACAGCAGAACAACTGGGAATGACTGGTCACTATCACACACACTGACCACCAGGGGGCAGATGCCCAATGCAGGAGCTGCCCCCTGGTGGTCAGTGTGCTCCCACAGTGGGAGCTCTGCTCAGTCACAAGCCAGGCTGATGGCTGCCAGTACAGTGGTGGTGGCGGGAGCCTCTCCTGCCTCCTCAGCAGTACTAAGGATGTCCAACTACAGCTTAGGCCTGCTCCCCACTGGCAAGTGGACATCCTCAGAGGGCTCCCAGGCTGCCAGAGGGATGTCTGATTGCCAGCTTAGGCCCGATCCCCCAGGGCCTAACCCAGCAGGTAGACATCTCCCAAGGGGTCTCAGACTGTGAGAGGGCACAGGCTGAGCTGAGAGACCCCACCGAGTGCACAAATTTTTGTGCACCGGGCCTCTAGTTATTTCATAATACCACTGATATACGTTATGATCAGTTCGTGTTTCATTTACCCTCCTAATAATCCTGAGGGATTACATGTCCCATTTCATAGACAAGGAGCTGGGCTCAGAGAGATGACATGGTTTGGTCAATGACGCAGGATTCAACAACAGCTCACATTTGTCTGGTCCTCATCTTGTTTTAAATCATGACATAGTATTGATGGATTCATTTAATTATTTGTCTGAATTATGCACTGAGCACTGATAAGCAATGTGGTGGGCTCTGGGGATCTCATGTTGGCCCTAGGATGTAGATAGAGGTGGTGGACCTTGAGGCTCCCTGGTTGGGTTCTGGGGTTTGACGGGATGTGCCAGAGAACAGTGAATTTGTTAACCCGATCATTCCCCCCAACCTGGGCCCTGGGTGTGTGACCTGGAAAATTGACCTCCTGTTGTCTTGGCCCTGTTTTTCAGTTCCATGCGCTCTCCTCGCCTCAGTCTCCTTTCCCTCACACCCCCACCTCAAGGCGGGCCTTGCACAGGACGCTGTCGGATGAAAGCATCTACAGCGGCCAGAGGGAGCACTTCTTCACCTCGAGGGCCTCACTACTGGACCAAGCCCTGCCCAACGACGTCCTCTTCAGTAGCACGTACCCTTCTCTCCCCAAGTCTCTTCCACTGCGGAGGCCTTCTTACACCTTGGGAATGAAGTCGCTGCACGGTAAGTCTGTATTCAGCTGCACTGAATAGCCCTGCTAATGGTGGCCAGTGTCAGAGATGGCTGGCATTCAGTTTGCTCGGAGAATAACAGCTGGAGGAAGTTCTGCTAGCGTGCTCAGGTTATCTTAGCTCACCAAAACCTCCTTCATTTAGCCTCTCACCAGTAATCTCAGACCACAAGGTACAGACGTTCAACCTCACTAGACCATAAGAGTCTGTGGGATGCATGCTTGTGTGTTTTTTTATTTAAGGTATAATTGCCATGTAACATAATTCAGGTATTCAACATAATGATTTAATATTTGTTTACATTGCAAAATGGTCACCACAGTGACCCTAGTTACCATCCATCACCATACCTAATTACAAAGTTTTATTTTTTTGTGATGGGAACTTTGAAGATTTTACTCTCCTAGCAACTTTCAGGTATGCAGTACAGTATATGGTAGGCAAAAGTAGATTTACAATTGTTCCTATGGAAAATAATGCAATCTAATCTAATAAAAGAGTAATATGCAAATTTACCCTTACTCTGTTACACTTAAGC
Organism: Murina feae; assembly: GCA_004026665.1. Classification (NCBI taxonomy): domain Eukaryota; kingdom Metazoa; phylum Chordata; class Mammalia; order Chiroptera; family Vespertilionidae; genus Murina; species Murina feae. Next base: position 4,576 of record PVJC01008082.1, on the reverse strand, counting down.
CACGCCCACCAGCCAATCAGAGCAGCTGTATGCAAATTAACCCAGCCAAGATGGCGGCCGGTAGCCACAGAGCTAGAGCAAACAGGAGGCTTCTGTTGCACCAGCGATGGAGGAAACTGCTTGCCTAGGCCGGCTGTGGCCTTCCACTCAAGGCAACAAAGTTTCAATTATAGAAGATAAATAAACCCCAGAAACCTGATTCCAGCCAGCCTCACTGGGACGTTGGGTCAATGGGAGCTGTAGCCAGCCTGTAAACAGCCATCAGCCCCTCAACCAGGCTAGCTAGGCACCCCAGCAGGGACCCCTACCCTGAAGGAGATGTGGCCATCCTGCAAACAACCATCAGCCCCTTACCCAGGCTGGCCAGGCACCCCAGCAGGAACCCCACCTTGATCCGGGACACCCTTCAGGGCAAACCAGCCGGCCCCCACCCATGCACCAGGCCTCTATCCTATATAATCCTATATAATAAAAAAGTAATATGCAAATTGGCCCTAACAGCAGAACGACTGGGAATGACTGGTCACTATGACACACACTGACCACCAGGGGGCAGATGCTCAATGCAGGAGCTGCCCCTGGTGGTCAGGGCATTCCCACAGGGGGAGCTCTGCTCAGCCACAAGCCAAATGGCCAGTACAGCAGTGGTTGTGGAAGTCTCTCCTGCCTCCTCAGCAGCACTAAGGATGTCCGACTGCAGCTTAGGCCTGCTCCCCGCTGGCAAGTGGACATCCCTGAGGGCTCCTGGGCTGCCAGAGGGATGTCTAACTGCGATCTTAGGCCCAATCACCTGGGGAGTTGGCCTAAGCCAGCAGGTGGACATCCCTCAAGGAGTCCCAGACTACAAGAGGGCACAGGCTAGGAAATGTCATATCCTATGAAAGTCACATCTTGAAAATGCCTAAAGAAAGTTGTCATTTTTTCATGGTGAAGGGACTGGAGTCCATGTTGATGGCTTTTGTGGCTGCGGTGACTGGCAGTGGCTACAGCAGCAGGGTGATGGGGCTGGTGGCTTCCCCTGATTAGCCTGATCGCCTCTCACAAAGGGAGGCCAGACTGTGGTGTAGGCCCACTCCCCAAGGGGACCAGGAAGCGGGCCTAAGCCGTCAATAGGACACCCCTGAGGGCTCCCAATATATGAGAGGGGGCAAGCTGGGCTGATGAAGCCCCTCCTCCCCCGTGCATGAATTTCGTGTACCAGGCCCCTATCTATAATAAAAGCATAATATGCTAATTAGACTAGACATCCTTCTGGGACGTCCTTCCAGACGAAGGTGGGGCTGCAAGAGAAACCCAGGTCCTGGGTGCCTGCCAGCGGCCACAGGGAAGCCCATGTCCTGAGTGCCTGCCGGTGGCTGCAAGGAAGGAAGCCTGGGTCCTGAGTGCCTGCCAATGGCCACAGGGAAGCCCAAGTCTCGGGTGCCTGCCGGCAGCTGGAGGGAGGAAAGCCTGGTCCCGGATGCCAGAGGGAAGCCAGTGCTGACATCCAGGGGAAGGAAAGCCTACTCTTGCATGAATTTCATGCATCAGACCTCTAGTAGTTAATAAATAGTAATACAAGAATGAACTCTGTTTTACATACTCACACCTGTAAACCTACTTGTGCCCCACTCTGTATTATTAACTACTAGAGGCCCAGTGCACAAATTCATGAATGGGTGGCATCCAGCCAGACCGGCCAGCAGGGAGGTGTCAAGGGAGGTTGGCCACAGGCCCCACTCCCAACCAAGGCCCAATCGAGGCCAGACTGGTAGGAGGGAGGGGCCATGGGAGAATTGCTGGCCCGCCCCATATCTTATCAGGCTGGTTGGTTGGCCTCGGTGCACATCATAGCAACCAGTCATTCTGGACACTTGGCTTATACACACACACGTGTGTGTGTGTGTGTGTAGTCACCATGCTCTGTATCCTCATGACTTACCTTTTTGTGTCAGATTTTTTTCAATTAGCACAGTGCCCTCAAAGTCCAGCATGTTGTTGCTAATAGCAAACTTTTATTTTTATAGCTGTTAGCTATATTCCATTGCATAGATGTCACATCTTCTTTAGCTACTCATCCATCAATAGACACTTAGATTATTTCCACATCTTGGTTATTGCAAATAATGCTGCAATGAACATGGAGATGCTTTTGTCTTTTCAAGTTAGAGTTTTCATTGTCTTTATGTAAATACCCAGAAATAGAAGTGCTAGATCATATGGTGGTTTCATTTTGAGGAATGTCCTTACTGTTTTCCATACTGACTACACCAATTTACATCTGTACAAGCAGTGTACAAGGATTCCCTTTTCTCCACATACTCACCAACACTTATATCTTGCTTTTACTTTTTTCCCTAGAAATTAATATCTTGCCTTTTTTATAACAGCTATTCTGACAGGTGATATCGATTTGCATTTTCCTGATGATTAGTTATGTTGAGCATCTTTTTATGTACCTGTTGGCCATCTGGGGGAAAAAGTCTATTCCGATCCTCTGCCCATTTTGTCATGAGATTGTTTGGGTTTTGAGTTGTGAGTTCTATGTATATTTTGGATATTAACCCCTTAACGGATATATTATTTGAAAATATTTTTCTCCCAATTGTAGGCTGCCTTTTCATTTTGTTGATGATTTCTTTGCTGTGCAGCTTTCTAGTTTGATATAGTTGCACTTGTTTTATTTTTGCTTGTGTTGCCTTTGCTTTTGTATCAGCTCTAAGAATTCATTGCCCTAAGTTATTTGAAGGGGTGTACCTAAGAGCTGTGGGTTATGAAATTAATGCCTATGTTTTCTACTAGGAGTCTTATATTCAAGCCTTTAGTCCATCTTGAATTAATTTTTGTGTATGGTATTAAAAAAAATGGTCCAGATTCATTCCTTTGCATGTGATTGTTCAGTTTTCCCAACACCATTTATTGAAGAGACTCTCCCTTCCCCACTGTCTGTTCTTTGCTCCTATGTTAAAAAGTAATTGACCATATATCCTTTTAATGTCTTAATTGAATTTGTTCTGCTAATATTTTGTTGAGGATTTTTACATCTATGTTCATCAAGGATATTGGCCTCTGATTTTCTTTTTTTATGGCATCCCTGTCTATTTTTGGTCTCTGGGAAATACTGGCCTCTTAAAATGAGTTTGGAACTATTCCTTCCATTTTCTAAAAGAGTTTGAGAAAGTTGTTTTTCATTCGTCTTTTGAGTGTTTGGTAGATTTCGCCTGTAAAGCCCTCTGGTCCTGGTCTTTTATTTATTGTTAGGTTTGTGATTACTAATTCAGTTTCCTTACTAGTAATGTGTCTGCTCTGTTTAGATTTTTTCTTTATGACTAATGGCCTGGTGCGCAAAATTTGGCATAGGGGGGTTGCCTCAGCCCAGCCTGCACCCTCTCCAATTGGGGACCCCTTGGGGGATGTCCGACTGCCTGTGGGATCGGGCCTAAACCGGCAGTCAGACATCCCTCTTATAATCTGGGACCGCTGGCTTCTAACTGCTCACCTGCCTGCCTGCCTGATTGCCCCTAATTGCCTCTGCCTGCCTGATCACCCCTAACCCCTCTGTCTGCCTGATCACCCCAACCCCTCTGCCTGCCTGCCTGATCGCCCCTAACTGCCTCTGCCTGCCTGCCTGATTGCCCCCAGTGGCCCTCCCCTGCCGACCTGATCTCGCCCCCAGTGGCCTTCCGCTGCTGGCCTGGTTACCCCCAACTGCCCTCCCTTGCCAGACTGATATTGCCCCCAACTCCCCTCCCCTGCTGGCCTGATCTCACCCCCAGTGACCTCCCCTGCAGGCCTGATCTCACTCCCAACTATCCTCCCCTGCAGGCCTGGTTGCCCCAACTGCCCTCCTGTGCTGACCAATTTGGTTCTGGTTGGTCAGTTTCTATGCTGGTTAGCGTCAAAAGCTCCGCCTCCTAGGCAGCCATTTGCTCCTCATAGCACCCAGATTCTGTTCTGATTGGTCAGTTCCTATGCCAGTCAGTGTCTCTGGGCCTATCAATGGGGCCTGATCAGAAAGGAGAGGCTGATTAGCAGCCCTGGTGGAGGCCTGGAGAGAAATGGAGGCATGGCTGCTGGGAAAGAGAGAGGCAAGTACTGATCAAAAGCTGCCACAGAGGCAACAGATCAATCCCTCTTTCTCTCTTCAGGCCTCTCTCTGGCCCTGATTCACAGCCCCCTCAGCAGTCAGTGCTGGGGCACCATGCCTATAGTGGAAGCAATCATTGCTGGGTTGCCGTGACAACCCAGCACTGACTGCAGGACAATCTTCTGGTGGTCAGCCTCGGTCATGACCAGTTGTTACAGCCCAGGGTTTTTATATATTAGGATTCAGTCTTGGTAGGTTATATATTTCTATGAATGTATTCATTTCTTCTAGGTTTTCTAATTTTTTTATAAATAACTAGGGGCCCGGTGCACAAAAATTTGTGCACTCGGCGTGGAGGGAGTCCCTCAGCCCGACCTGTGCCCTCTCACAGTCTGGGACCCCTCAGTGGATGTCCTATGATGGCCCCAGTCTGCCAGGTGCCTTCTGTGTGTGTGTGTGTGTGTGTGTGTGTCATCACTGGGGACCTGCCCCCAGCCCCATCAGAGGCTC
>PVJC01008081.1:0-49457 GCA_004026665.1 Murina feae | reverse complement strand
GAGGCTCGGAGCAGTCCTCCTGTGTGTGTCTACCTGCCGGGGGCCTGCCCCCAAGCACACCATGGAGGCTTGGAGCAGGCACCCCCTCTATGTTGATCTCTCAGACTCTTGCCCTCCCCTGCATGTTGTTCTCTTTTTTGAGCTGTGACCAGGGCTGGGTGCTGCCTGCCTCCCAAGCTTGCCTACTGCCCATCTTCCTTCATCCACCAGAAAGCAGGGAAAACCCTGCCTCGTGGTCAGGCCAGCCTTTTCCTGCTCCCTGATCCCCGGAAGGGACCTGGGAAGCCACCAAGCAGGCCGCCAACTCTTTCCCACTCACCCGTCCCCTGCAGCCTTCCTTTCCCACTTCTCGGTGCCGCCAAGGGGTCTGGGAGCTGCCAAGCAGGACCCCGGCCCCCGCAAAGAGCCTGGGAAGCCCACCAAGCAGGCCACTGAGCCCCTGCTGCCTCTTTCCCCGATGCCCCGCAAAGGGCCTGGACAACGGCCAAGCAGGCCGCTGACCCCCTGCCACCTCTTTCCTGCTCCCCGATGCCCCGCAAAAGTCCTGGGAAGCCCACCAAGCAGGCCACCAACCCCGTCACCTCTTACCCACTCCCCGATGCCCCGCAAAGGGCCTGGACAGCTGCCAAGCAGGCCGCTGACCTCCTGCCACCTCTTACCCACTCCCCGATGTCCCGCAAAGGGCCTGGACAGCTGCCAAGCAGGCCGCCGACCCCCTGCCACCTCTTACCCGCTCCCCGATGCCCCGCAAAGGTCCTGAGAAGCCCACCAAGCAGGCCGCCAACCGCCTGCCACCTCTCACCCGCTCCCCGATGCCCCGCAAAAGTCCTGGGAAGCCCACCAAGCAGGCTGTCGACCCCCTGCCGCCTCTTTCCTGCTCCCTGATGCCCCGCAAAGGTTCTGGGAAGCCCACCAAGCAGGCCACCAACCCCCTGCCACCTCTTACCCGCTTCGCAGTGCCCCTCCAACCATACCGCCTCTTTCCCACTCACGGGTCCTGGGTCCTGCGCTGCCCCGCCCTGCAGCCGCTCTGTGCACTCAGGAGGTCCCTCAGCCCGGCCTGTGCCCTCTCACAGTCTGGGACCCCTCGGGGGATGTCCACCTGCTGGCATGCCTGGCCACACTGGGTGACGGGCTTTCAGGCTGCCCACAGCTCCCATTGACCCAACGTCCCAGCAAGGCTGGCTGGACTCAGGTTTCTGGAGTTTCTCTTCTATAATTGATACACCGTTCCTTTAAGCCGGCTAACGAACCCTCCTCTCTGCTTCACCTCGCAGCGTCTATAATGACACAATGTTACTTAGTGGTGAGGCCCCGGCTGCTCTTTCCTTCAGCTGCCAAGGATTCTATGATTGTTATATTGTTTCAAAGGTGTGTTTCGCTAGAGCCAGTTTAATCGGAGCTGAGCTGAGCGGGCGCAGCTTCACTTTCGCTCCTGCCGCAATGGAAACGGCCATTTACTCAGGTCCGTGAGTGGCGGCCGCCATGTTGGCTGGGCTAATTTGCATACAGCCGCTCTGATTGGCTGGTGGGCGTGGCTTAACTGTCTCAGAGAAACGGTTAATTTTACTATTTCGCTTTTATTAGTTTAGATTCTTTAAGTTCTTTGTACCAGCTCAGTTTTGATTAGACAACTAGTGATGATTTGCTGAAAGGTCAGACCATTTCTGAATATAAAGCAAAGACTATGATTTTTAATAACCATTAATATTTGTATGGTACTTAAAAGCTGAGCATTTACAATACCTTTTAAAATCATCATCTCATCTGATTTCCTAATAATCCTATGGAGCAGGCATCATCCTTTTTATTTTCTAAGAGAGGAAACAGGCTTGGTAAACAAGTAACTTCCCAAAGTCAGACAATCAGCAACTGGCATACCTGGGGCCCCATGGTTCTAATTCTGCTCTCATTCCCTGACACCAGGTCATTATAGACTTATTTTAAGTATCAGGATTATGACCTTTTGCTAGAAAGAATTTTAAATTACGGTTTAGTATTCTCATTATAAGATCCTTCTGTTCATCTCCATTTCCCCACCAAAGCATAGTTACGGAAAGGCAATGCCTCTTATGTCAAATATCTGAAATCCCTTTGAAGGACTTAAATAAGAAATAAAAAACCAGACAGACATAAAAGCTTTGGCTTTTCTCTAAAACTGACAAACTTCACCATTTTATATCAGAGGTAAAAAGTGGCAGAAAGTGACACCTTTCTGATATTTAAAAAAAAAAAAAAAAGCTATATAAATGCTCCAGACACCGAATTTCACATATTCTGCTTATGTGGGTCAATAAATATTAATAAATAATGACAGGGGCTATAAATACCTACATGTGCAAGAGGGAGAAATTCCTGTTTCATATTGCAAATGCTCTATCACTGAATGAGACACTTATATGGTTTCATGAAGAGTTTTCCAAATCTTGGGGCTTCTTCACACAGCTCTATCTTACGACTCTGCATACTCCCTTCTTCTCTTTCCTGTTACTCCCAATCTTCTATGTTCTATCTCAAGTTTAATCCAGAAGAATTTTCTTTCCTTTAGCCTCATATGGGTGTGAAAAAATATATATACTAGGGGCCCAGTGCACAAAATTCATGCACTTGGGGGGGGGGTCCTCAGCCCACCCTGCCCCCTCTCACATATTGGGAGCCCTCAGGGGGTGTCCTACTGATGATTTAGGCCCACTCTCTGCTCCCCTTGAGTAGCAGGCCTAAGCCGCAGTCAGGCCTCCCTTTGTGGGACGCGACCAGGCTAATCAGGGGAAGCCATCAGCCCATCAGCCCATCACCCCACTGCTGCAGCCACTGCCAGTCACCACAGCCACCAAGGTGTTTTCATCAACATGGACTCCAGTCCCCATGAAAAAATGAGAACTTTCTTTAGGCATTTTCAAGATGTGTCTTTCATAGGATATGACATTTCTTTCTTTCTTTCTTTCTTTTTTTATCATCACTTGAGGATATGTTTCCATTGATTTTCAGAGAATGTAGAAGAGAAGGGGAAAACAGAGAGAAACATCAAAGTGAGAACACTTTGATTGGTTGCCTCCTGCATATGCCCTGACCTGGGCACCGGCCAGGGAGGAGCCTGCAACCTATGTACATGCCCTTGGTCAGAATTGAACCCACACCCTGCAGTCAGCAGGCTGAGGCATTATGCACTGAGCCAAACTGGCTAGAGTAGGATATGACATTTCTTAGCCCTCCAGCAGTGGCTAATTTTTTTTCTCCAGGAGTGTGATGGAAAAACCCTAGATCCCCTTTAAGGATTCTTATTACCCAAGTTACTAAGAATATTACCAGTGGCATACAGGGAGTTTAGCCAATGAGTGGTCAGAAAAGGTGATAACTCTGTAGTTCACTCTGATCACCAGCTCCACCCCTGCTCCTCCAATCCCAGGTCCACCCTCGCCAAGGCCTGTAACCTCTGGCCTAGGATGCAGGCCTGGGCAGGGGACCCCCCAGGCCCTTCCGATTGCTAGCTTCACAGAGCCCAGGCCTCTGTGATCACTGTCTCTGATCCTGCCCCTTGCCATCGCCGACTCTGCCCTTGCCCCACTGGCAGCCTCTGGCCAAGGCTGCAGGCCTGGGCAGGGGACCCCCAGACCCCTGATTTGCTAGCTCCACTGGTGCCCAGACTCCTTTGATCACAGGCTCTGCCCCTGCCCCTCCTATAGCTGGCTCTGCAGAACCCAGGCCCCTGCAATATCCAGACTTGCCCCTGCCCAGCCCTGAGGCCTCTGGACCAGGACTTATGTCTGGGTAGGGCACCCTCATACCCCTCTGATGACTAGCTGCATCCTAGCCATGCCTGAGGCCTCTAGGGAAGGCCTCTGGCCTGGGCAGGGGAACCCCAGCCCCCCCTGATAGCCTGTTCCGCCCCTCGGGCCCCCCGCCTCCCTCGCCACGTGCCTGGCTAACAGGCCTGACCATTTCAGTGGCAGGGCTGAGCTGGACTGGGCACTGCCATCTTGTGTCCATGCGGGTGGCCACCTTGTGGCTATGGGAGCCGCCATCTTATGGCCATGGGGGTGGTCATCTTTGTGTTAGAGTGATGCCTAATTTGCATATTACTCCTTTACTAGCTAGGATGTGACTATGGGCGCCTCCATCTGTGGCTATGGGCGCCTCCATCTTGCAGCCATGGGGTGGCCATCTTTGTCATGGAGTGATGCCTGATTTGCATATTACTCTTTTATTAGATAGGATATATATTTATTCATTCATATCCTGCAGGTTTAAACAGAACATAGTAAAGTGTTGAAGATGTGCCCACTGGCCTGAAACACTGAGCAAATAAACTCCTCAAGCTATTTCAGCAGTGAGAGTAAATTAGACACTACGATTGAGGAAGGAAAAAGAACTTTCCTTTCCATTGGCTACTACATGGCTTTGAAAGATGAAAGGCTGTGTCAGTTTACAGATAGAAATCAGATGCTAATCCTGTGGTAATTATGTCATGCAAAGATGTCCAGATTTTTACCCAGCTTTTTGAACAAACCACAGGCTTGTCTGTATACCAAAGCTACCTATAGATAGATTTAGTGATGTTTAGGTACTTATTGACCTATCAGATTCGATAATGAAATCAATCTCTCCCTTTAGAAGCTGTGGGTTAATGGCAAAGTTTATTAAACTGCAGGCAGTCATTCAGAAAAGATCAATAGAGACATGATTACAGAGTAACCAAAGGATTAAACACCAGATTTATCACAAAATTAAACTGAATTAAATGTTCTCTGACAGCACTTGAAATGTTGTCAATACATTCAACTCATAATCCATGTTTTCTGTGTTTATCTAATAGGCAATAGGGGTGTCTGATTTGAGAAAATGCCTGGAGAACCATACCCCATTCTCACCATCCCTAACACAGGCCCTACACATCGTCACAGGCATTTATTTCCAAAACTGTGTCTATAAATTACATACATTAAACAATTTCCTTCTCTTCTCTCATACAGAAGCGTGAGGTGTGTGACATTGGCCTTTGGTCCCATGAGGAACGGGGGCTGGAAAATGTTAACTGGTTGTAAGAAAATCAACTCTTTCTCATCCTGGGAGGATTTACTGATGCCACCACAAGCTCAGAAAATTATATTCATAAAGGTGAACTAGCCATCCCAGCCTCTGAAAGGTTACCACTGGCTAAACAAATTGGCGATACACACACTCTTAGTCAGTAGAGCAGCTGATATACATGACAGCTGATAGAACTGACATCAGTACCACAGTAGAAAAGCTCTACAGGACCTGAAAGGATAAGGGCCAGGCCTGCTGTGGGGATTGGAGGGGTGTGGGCATGAGTAGATGGGCTGGTAGAGAAATCAGTTATGAGGCAAAAATTGAGCCTGTGGTTTTAAACTATCCCTTGGATGACAGCATGTGAGAGAGATTTTTTTTTCTCTGTTTGCTATCATTGCTGCTAGTATACTTCAGCCCACAAATGGCATCGGCCCTGTCCTGATGGCCGGCAGGCTCCAGTGATTTACGCAGTATTCCAATATGGCAGCTATTTTGTCAAGAGGGAAGAGCTGGATTGGAAACAAGATGCTGACACTGATACCACCGTGCAATCTATCATCCCCTCTTCAGCATACTGACTTACTCCAGAGTAACCACTTTTCTTCTCAGAAGTTAGCTAACCTTACAACACCATTCAGGGCTATAGGTAGTTCCCAATATCTCTCAGTTCCTCAGGGAACAAGAATGCTATCTGACCTGCAGAAGAAAGGGACTCTGCACCCCACTGGAAATGCTGGGGCTGAGGTATATAGAGCTAAAACTTAAGTCAAGACTCCTTTATTGATAGAGATCCTATCAGTTTCTTAGATTATTGCCCACAATAACTTCATTACAAGAAAAACAACAGCATTTCACTGCTATCCATGGTTTTTATTTATTTCCCATTTCCTTCGCTGTGTCTTAGCTCAATCTAGTCCTGACACAGGCAGGTGCTCTGGTGGCAGTTAGATCTGGATTTAAGGATTGGTGTGCCACTTTGTGGCTTTGTGACCCTAAGCAAATCTCCCAGCCTGTTCAAACCTCCACTTGTACTCCTGGAATACAGAGGTAAGGTTAGGAGGTTTAATGAACTCTATGCAAAGTGCCCAGAGTGTTTCTTGGCAAAAAAGTATACAATAAATAAATGACAGGTGACAGATTCTTCTTCCTGACTCATATAATCATATTCTTAGTCATTACAAAGGGAAACTGTTCATTACTAGGAAAGGTTCTATTTGGCATTAGAGAATTAATGGTGGAATCTATTCTCCAATGTTCTTAGGACTGTGTTTGCTAAATGCCTTTTAGTATACCATGAGATGTACACAACATTTGTAATACCTACTTTAATTACTACAGTGCCGTGTGAAGCCTCCATGTTGTCATTTCTCTCATATGAGGGCTAATTATGGCACCTAACTTACAAAGCGACCATTATAATTAAACTAGAGGCCTGGTGCACAAAAATTTGTGCACTTGGGCGGGGGGAGGGGGGTGTCCCTCAGCCCAGCCTGTGCCCTCTCGCAGTCTGGGACCCCTCGAGAGATGTCCACCTGCTGGTTTAGGCCCGCTTCCCGGGGGATTGGGCCTAAGCTGGCAGTCGGACATCCTCAGTGCTGCTGATGAGGCAGCAGAGGCTCCCACCACTACCACTGTACTGGCAGCCATCAGCTTGGCTTGTGGCTGAGCAGAGCTTCCTCTGTGGGAGCGCAATGACCACCAGGGGGCAGCTCTTGCATTGAGCGTCTGGCCCCTTGTGGTCAGTGTGTGTCACAGTGACCAGTCATTCCCAGTCATTATGCTGTTAGGGTCAATTTGCATATTACCCTTTTACTATATAGGATAAGTTAATATAATTTCTGAAATATATTTAGTTATCTTATTACTATGAATAGTCTTTTTTTTAATATATTTTATTGATGTTCTACAGAGAGGAAGGGAGGGGGGTAGAGAGTTAGAAACATCGCTGAGAGAGAAACATCAATTAGCGGCCTCCTGCACACTCCCAACTGGGGATGTGCCTGCAACCAAGCTACATGTCCTTGACTGGAATTGAACCTGGGACCCTTGAGTCCGCAGGCCGATGCTCTATCCACTGAGCCAAACCTGCCAGTCTTGACCAAGGTCACAGAGCTTGAAGACAGCGCCAGGACTCCATGCAGATCTATGTGGCTGCAGAGCTCACACCATCATAACACCTTTGAACTGAATGCAAAAGCCGGGATGTGGCCGAGCACTGCCCAAGACTTATAATGTGGTTTGGGATTCCATCTCTCAACATTTCTCTATTCCTTTTTTTTTTTCTGTAATAAGCACATCACTTGATCTATTTAATCAGTGAAATAATGCAAAGAAAAAACAATCTGCTGTTTGGAATAATAACACCATAAAAATTATTTCCCCCCAAATCTGCCTCCTGTACTTTATAAGAAGCACAAATAATAAAAAGTTATCTGGAAAAGGAAGGAATAAATTTATTTCTCATCACCACCCAGAATGGAAAGGTGGAAACCTTCAGGAAAGTTTAGTCTTTTGTATTCATGATACATCCCCATTAAAAAGACCACCATGTAAACCATTCTTAGAGACAAGCAAAAAGATAGCCTGAAAAAGCATTTGCCACTGATTCTATCATGAATTTCTTTCAACTGCTTTACCCCTGCTGGTTTTCCAAATGAGACATCTGTCCATTTTCAAAATAGGTAAGTAAATGCATACAAAATCATTACTAGATACAGTTCAACATGAAAAGATTGCTTACAGTGCTTCCCACCAGAGCCTAACTGTGAAAGAAAAGGGTTTTTTGGACTCTTAGGGAATACCTCAATGTAACACCCCAAACCTTCCTGCAGAGGCTTAATGGAACAGGGGGAGATGGAAAAAATAAGGAGGGGGGAAAGCTCTCCTTCCCAGCTGAGCACTGACACATACAGTACCGATTGGGAGGCAACTTTATGTTCTCTTACTAGTAGATTAATGAATGTAATTACCTAGCATTGTGGCTGTGAATGCTGCAAAAACTATAATTTATAGAGTGCTGTAAAGTTCTAATGTGTTTTTATGTCCATAAGCTGCTTAACCATAATGTAATGCATTTGTACAAGAACAGCCTAAGTGGCTCTCAGCTGAAGAGTGAACACAAGTGCCTGAACCTCAGCAATTCTAGTTGCATGTCTTTATAGTCCAACCCCGTGTGGTAAGCATCTGAAGGAAACGGCTGTTGAATTATACAAATAATTCTAGAGACAGTGACAAGGCCCTCAGCCTCTCTCACCATGAGAAGAGTTCTCACTGACAAAGGGCTACAAGCCTTAGTTAAATGCTAGAGTGGTGCTCTGCACATGTCTGGTGGTTCACTTTTCTTTTACCACCATTCTCACCACCCTCTCTGCCACTCCATCTGCCTTCAGCTGTGACCCCTGGAAGAGGTTACAGGTGGAAGGTTGGTAAGAAAAGCCCAACAGGCCCTAACTGGTTTGGCTCAGTGGATAGAGCGTTGGCCTTCGGACTGAAGGGTCACAGGTTTGATTCTGGTCAAGGCTATGTACCTTGGTTGCGGGCACAATACCCAGGAGGGGGTGTGCAGGAAGCAGCTGATAGATGTTTCTCTCTCATCGATGTTTCTAACTCTCTATCCCACTCCCTTACTCTCTGTAAAAAATCAATAAAATATATTAAAAAAGAAAAGAAAAGCCCAACAGGAAAAATTACCTTTCTATCTGAAAATATCCTACCTGACTTCTAGCTTGGAAAAAGCCTTACTGTTTCCAATGTTTCTTCCTTTCCTGCCATAATATTCTCAAGGAAAGAAAACTCATATAGCTCAACAATTATTTGGCATGTAAAACAAACCAGCCCCTGAGACTGCCTTAGTCAGGTGTTTGAAGCATCTAGTATGATGGACAGATGATAATGATTCTGATACAGATGAGGGTAGAGGTGATAGCAGTCATGTGGTGATGGTGATCTTGGTGGTCGTGGCTGATACTCACTAACCTTACCACATGCCAGTATCACATACCCAACATAATCATATAAGCAGGAACTACTGACAAATTGAAGACTGAGGGTCATTATTAGTAGGTGGCAAGATAGGTATTTCAGTTCAAATTTTCACTCCAGAGCCTGTACTAAACTCCCCAGGCAAGTTACTTATGTAAGGTTTTCCATGTCTATAACATAGGGATAATAACAGTATTTAGCACATAGGCATGTTGTGAGAATTAAATAAGTTAATACACATAAAGTGCTTAGAATATGTGCGTCAGGACCTAAGCAATGCTTAGTCCACATGGGCCATCATTACAATTACTATTCTAGAAATAGGTAGAATATAAATATACTGGTGCTGGGCAAGGGTGATGGGAGTACGGTAAGCACACCAAAACCTGCCCATATTCCATATTTCTAGAGGCAAACATTCAAAATATCAAATATCTATAACTGGGAGTTCCAGAGACTTATCCTGAAACACAACAGTAGCTAATAACAGATAAAGCAATAGCAAAGTGCAATAGGACAAGCCCCACCCTACTTCCCAAAGCACAACACTGAGTGAATGGCACTCCCAGAAGGGATATGCTGAGAGATCCTCAGGTATAAGAGGGAAAAAGGCCCAAAAATCGACCCAAGCCATTATGCTCAATTAATATTCGACAAAGGAGGCAAGAGCATACAATGGAGTCAAGACATCGCTTCAATAAATGGTGTTGGGAAAATTGGAGAGATAAATGCAAAAAAGGAAACCAAACCACCAACTTACAGCATACACAAAAATAAACACAAAGTGGATAAAGGACTTAAATGTAGGACGGAAACCATAAAAATCTTAGAAAAATCCATAGGCTGCAATATAACAGACATACGTTGTAGCAATATCTTTACCGATACAGCTCCTAGGGCAATGGAAACTAAGGAGAAATAAACAAATGGGATAACATGAAATAAAAAGCTTCTGCACAGGAAAAGAAACCATCAACAAAACAATAAGAAAGGCAACTGCAAGGGAGAACATATTTGCCAATGTTATATCTGATAAGGGCCTAATCTCCAAAATTTAGAGGGAACTCAAGCACTTAACAAAAGGAAGATAAATAATCCAATTGAAAAATGGCAAAAGGACTTAGACAGTTTTCCAAAGAGGACATACAGAAGGCCAAGAGACATATTTAAACATGCTCAAAGTCACTAATCATCCCAGAGATGCAAATCAAAATGACAATGAGATACCATCTCACATCTGTCAGAATGGCAATCATCAACAAATCAACAAATGACAAGTGTTGGAGAGGATGCAGAGAAAATGGAACCCTTGTGTACTGCTGGTAAGAATGCAAACTGGTGCAGCCACTGTGGAAAACAGTAAGGAGTTTCCTGAAAAAATTAAAAATGGAACTCCGATTTGACCCAGTAAACCCACTTCTAGGAATACATCCCAAGAAATCAGAAACACCAATCAGAAAGGGCATATGCACCCCTATGTTTGTAGCAGCACAATTCATAATAGCTAAGATTTAGAAACAGCCTAATTGCCCATCAGCAGATGAATGGATTAAAAACTGTGGTACATCTACACAAAGAATACTATGTTGCTGTAAAAAGAAAGAATTCTTACCATTGGCAACAGCTTAGATGGATAGGGAGAGCATTATGCTAAGCAAAATACGCCAGTGGGAGAAAGATAAATATCACACGATCTCACTCATTTGTAGAATATAATGAACAACATAAACTGATGAACAAAAATAGATCCAGAGACAGATAAGCATCGAACAGACCAATAAACCTCAGAGGCAAGAGAGGGGAGGGATAGAGAGGGAGGTAAGAGAACAACCAAAGGATTTATATGCATGCATATAAGCATAACCAATGGAAACAGATACTAGGAGGTTGAGGGCATGTGCTGGGGGATAGGGGTGGCCAGTGAGAGGTCAATGGGGGGAAAAGGAGACATATGTAATACGATCTAATCCAATAAAAGAGTAATATGCAAATTGACCCTCACTCCATTACACTCACAAGCCACGCCCACCAACCAATCAGGAGCAAATATGCAAATTAACTCAGCTAAAATGGTGGCAGCCAGGGAGCTGGACTTGCCCCGGGCGATGGAGGAAGCCAGGGCCCTGCAGACCCTGAGCTCTATTCAGGCTACAAACTTTCAATTATAGAAGATAAACAAACCCCAGATACCTGCCGGGCTGGGACTTTGGGTTACCAGGGGCAACCTAGGCTTCAAGCGGGTCAGCAGCGAGGGGGGGGGGGACATGAAGGGGAACCAAGGCAACAACGTTTCAATTATAGAAGTTAAATAAATCCCAGATATCTGCTTGCAGCCAGGCATCTCAGTACCTGAACACTGAAGGGGCCATGGGCAGCCTGAATTGGCCCTCTGCCCCTCACCTAGGCCAGCCAGGCACCAGTAGTAACCCAAACTCTGAAGTGGGTGTGTGCAGCCTGAAATGGCCCTCTGCCCCTCACCCAGGCTGGCCAGGCACGTCAACAGGTGGACATCCCCTGAGGGGTCCCAGACTGTGAGAGGGCACAGGCCAGGCTGAGGGACCCCCTCAGAGTGCACAAATTTTTGTGCACTGGGCCTCTAGTCTAATCTAATAAAAGAGCAATATACAAATTAACCATCACTCCAAGACTCCTAAGCCACACTCACCAGCCATCCACGCCCACCAGCCAATCAGAACAGCTGTATGCAAATTAACCCAGCCAAGATGGATGCCAGCAGTCACAGAGCTAGAGCAAACAGGAGGCTTCCGTTATAACTGCCTGCCTAGGCTGGCTGGGCCTTTGCTCCTGGCAACAATGTTTCAATTATAGAAGCCACAGAGCTGAAGTAAACAGGAGGCTTCGATGCCTGCCTAGGCCTCTGCTCAAGGTAACGAAGTTTTAATTATAGCAGATAAATAAACCCCAGAAACCTGATTCCAGCCAGCCTCGCTGGAACATTGGGTCAATAGAAGCTGTGAGCAGCCTGAAAATGGCCCTCAACCCCTCACCCAGGCTGGCCACACACTCATGGGGTGAGGGTTCCCACTGGGGAAGCTTGGCCAGCCTGCAAACAGCCATCAGCTCCTCGCTCAGGCTGGCCAGGCACGCCAGCAGGTGGACATCCCCTGAGGGGTCCCAGACTGCGAGAGGGCACAGGCTTGGCTGAGGGACCCCGATGAGTTCACAAATTTTTGTGTACCAGGCCCCTAGTATGTAATAATTTAAATAATAAAGAATTATTAAAAAGAGAGAGAAAGAAAGAGACAGGAGAGAATCCCTGGCAATGGGAATTTCCACCCCCCCTTTCTCCTCCTTTTTCAGTAATTATGTAATAGGATATCTGTGAGTAAATATTCCATCACACATTAAAAAAATAATAGCTTTATTAAAACACAAGGCTGGAAAATCTTCAGGGCTCTTGGTTGAGTACACAGATATCAGGGCATTACTAGTACATCAGTGGCCACACATGAATGAACAGCTAGCACTAAGACATACACTCCGGGTGAATTAATATCATGGGTTAGTAAATAATTGATGCTCTTCCTAGTTAAAAATGTACTGCTCTCCAGTATTCATAGGAGCAGATGTGATTTGGATTCAATTAAAGTTTTATCCTGTCCAAGGGAAGAAATTCTGTCTCTCCGAGAGAGCCATGTGGCTACTGTTTTACTCGTTTGCCAGATTGATCTGAAGAAGTCTCTAGATCCATCACTCGCACAGAGGCTGCTCAGGTAGTAGCTCTACATCCATCTCCCCAACAGGGGAGTGAAAGGGGAGAAAGTTTAAACATAAATAACAAGACAGAAAAAGTATTTCCTGCCTCCTGAAAAAAAGGAGCTTTGGTCTAGATCTGAACATTGGTTCCTGTTCTTTAGTCTAAAAGAAGAGGGGGTGGGGGAAAATAAGAGATTTTCTGAAAAAGCTGAAGTGGAACTGGGCATAAGGCTTTGGGACGTGGCTAGTTCTCCCCATGCCTTGCCCATCTTGAGTTTCCCCAACTACAAGCTGCTGTTTTCCACCAGTTAAGACCCACTTCCTCCTTAGTAAAACAAAGTTGCTGACCACATAGAAGTCCCCAAACATTCACTAGTTCCTCACCCTACCTGCCACCTCCCTGATTTTTGCCTTTCTCACCCCAGTTTCTCTGAGGGAACAGGATCCTAACCTGTCTCCTCACAGTTTCTACATACATACACATACACACACCCATCCTCTAACTCAGTCCAAAATGCTGCCTGTCATCTTTATCAGGTGTACTTATATCTCATGATTCCCTGTCAGAAGCCCATGGCTCTGTACTGCTCACATCAAACTGATGGAATCAACTCTATCTTCCTCAAGGTCCTGCCATGCCTTACTGGTTCAAACACAACTCCCTCTGCATCCACATGTCTTAAGGGTAATTTCTCCCTTCTAAGCAGCCTTCCCACTTTCTATTTACCCTGATGTCTTAAAGAGGTCCCACTGGGATGAGGTAAAACTACATTAAAATGTTTGTTTATAGGAGAAACCAAGATGGTAGGTGAACACCGGAATTGGTGCTGTGCACAACCATTTCAAAACAACAACAAAAAGAAAAAATGAACACCACCCAGACCCACAGGAAGGCTGGCTGAGTGGAAATTCTACAACTAGAAAGAGACTGAGATGCAGAGGAGGTGCGGAAATAAAGTGCAGGGATATGGAGGCGTGCACGAAGAGGCTCGCGGAAAGGGCTGGCAGCATTTTGTACCAGAGAGAGACACAAGTTCGCGACGGCTCTGAACTCCAGTTCCAGGCGAGTTTCTGGGGACTCAGAATCATATGGGAAGGAGCTGGACTATCTGGCACTGTCTGGCACCATCTGGCACCGCCTGGCACTGGGAAGAACTCCAGAGCGGCTTGAGACATGGTGCCTCTTAGGGCAGGGCAGAGAATCGGCCATAGCTGGTTGCTCTGCCCTGTAGATACCCTGAAACCCTGCCCCACCTAAGCTGCTTGCAGAGGCTTTTGCATATAAAAGACTGGGAAGCCCCAGACAGAAGCTAAAATAGCACCTCCTTGAAGTTCCAAGAGACTGTACCCAGTGGTCAGAGCAGGACCACCCTGTCTACAACTCCTCAGACTCATAAGGGACGCACTCAGGGGACAGACTTAATGGGCACCAAAGCCCCACTGAAACAAGTCTTGCCCCATAAAGTTGTCTCCAACATAGAAGTTCTCCATAGACACAGCTGATTAAAGCCACTCTGCCAATGCAGGGAAGCAGCCAAAATGCGGAGACAAAGAAACAGATCACAAATGACAGAAATGGAGGAAAGCAAGTGACTGATATAGAGTTCAAATCCACGGTTATAAGGCTTTTCAAGAATATTCTAGAGACTTCTGATAAATTTAGTGAGACCCTTGAGGATATGAAAAAGGACCAGCTAGAAATTAAGCATACACTGACTAAAATAAAGAATAATATACAGAGATCCAACAGCAGACTAGAGAATCGCAAGAATAAAGTCAAAGATATGAAATATGAAAAAGCAAAAACCACCCAGCCGGAAAAGAAAAAAGAATCCAAAAATATGAAGATAGTGTAAAGAGTCTCTGGGACAACTTCAAGCGTACCAACATCAGAATTACAGGGGTGCCAGAAGAGAGAGAGCAAGATATAGAAAACCTATTTGAAGAAATAATGACAGAAAACTTCCCCTACCTGGTGAAAAAAATGGACTTGCAAGTCTAGGAAGCACAGAGAACCCCAAACAAAAGGAATCTAAGGAGGACCACACCAAGACACATCATAATTAAAATGCCAAGGGCAAAAGACAAGGAAAGAATCTTAACACATTTTTTGCAGGAAACGAGTAAAATCGGATCCACCAGGGAGACTGTCAATGGACATGAGGAAACATACATTGGAATCTCTAGTTGGAACAGGCAAAAATAAAAATGTTTTGCGTCGTTGTCGTGTGTGTGCCGCTCATAAAATACGCAGTGAAACGTGGTACATGTGCAAGTTTTGTAATGTACCCCTACACAAAGGAAAGTGTTTTAAATGCTACCTCACAGTGAAGCACTATTAGGTTCTAGTTTTTTAAATAAGATCTCTTGAAAATTTGAAAAAATATTGTAATTTTGTGTAAATAAAATTATTTTGATTGTGAAAGAGTGTTTTTTATATGTTTACCTAGAATGTAGTAATTTTGTGTACATAAAAAATACAATAACACATATTTTGCAAAGTAAATAGAGACCTCTTTTTAAACTAAAACACTGAAAGTTTCATAGAAAAATATCAAATAGATCGAAAGATATGAATATCTTACAGAAAGTCTAATTTTGGCGAGAAAATGTCAAAAAAGCCCCATGTTACGATGCAATTTGGCGGGAAAATGCCCGATTACAAAGTGTTAAAAGCAGCAAGAGAAAAGCAGTGAGTTACCTACAACGGGGCACCCGTACGACTGTCAGCTGATTTCTCAACAGAAACTTTGCAGGCCAGAAGGGAGTGGCAAGAAATATTCAAAATGATGAATAGCAAGAACCTACAACCAAGATTACTTTACCCAGCAAAGCTATCATTCAGAATTGAAGGTCAGACAAACAGCTTCACAGACAAGAAAAAGCTAAAGGAGTTCATCACCACCCAACCAGTATTATATGAAGTGCTGAAAGGTATCCTTTGAGAAGAGGAAAAAGAAGAAAAAGTAAAGATAAAAATTATGAACAACAAATACATATCTATCAACAAGTGAACCTAAAAATCAAGTGAATAAAAAAAATCTGATGAACAGAATAAACTGGTGAATAAAATAGAATCAGGGGCATAGAAAGGGAGTGGACTAGCAATTCTCAGGAGGAAAGGGGTGTGGGAAGGACTGGACAAAAATCGTACACCTATGGATGAGGACAGTGGTGGGGGATAAGGGCAGAGGGTGTGGTGGGAACTGGGAGGAGGGGAGCTATGGGGAGAAAAAAGAAAAACAACTGTAATAATATGAACAATAAAGATTTTAAAAATATAGTTATATATCCCCCCCAAAAAATGTTTATTTATATGTGCTTTTCATCTCATTATTTAATGGTTTCTAATTTTGTATATGTTGTGTTAGTACATATATAAAACTAAAATGAATGAAATTATATAACAGGGGTGTGTTTATTCTTAAGTGTTTTTACCAATAGGGGTATACAGTCAAAAAAGTTTAAAGACTTCTGTTTTTACCAATAGGGGTATACAGTCAAAAAAGTTTAAAGACTTTTGTTACACCTTGGTAACAAAACCTTTTCCTATACTTCTTTGAACACTCAAAGCTCTTAAAACTCACCATGTCACTATGTGATTTATTGACAGTGTTAACTAGACGTTACAAATCACAGCCTACACATCCAGGGAGGTTTAGAAAATGGTGATCTGTGAAACTAACTCCCAGCATTGGGCAAATAAATAAACCATCATGCTACAAGAAAAAATCACATTTAGAACAAAAGTCAGAGGATCATCTTTTGATATGAGCAATGTGATGAGAACTTCAGAGAGGTAGGAGATCTCCAGGTAACAAGTCCCAAGGTAATTATAATTAGCACGTAGCCATTAAACACACCAGTATTATGTGACTGGCCCAAAGATTTCTTTTAACAAAACATCAGGGATTTGTCTATCGGAATAGGATACTGTACTGAGACAGTAAATCAAGAGAAGAGGCAGTAATACTTGCTCACCAATAAATGCTTTTCTCAGGAGACAAAATAAATCCCAACTTCATCATAGTCAGATAGGTCTCTGTGACCTGCCATTTCATTAGGGAAGCCCAAAGTTGCAAAGTCCTCATAGATACTGAATAGAAGTTTACTGCAAAAGGACTATTTCAATACCTGCAGTAAAAGTTTCATGCAATTCCAGATCAATCAGGCGGCATTTGCACATACATCATTGCTAGTTGTAGGCTATGAATATCTGTAGAGCACTGTCACATCATATCTAATCTCCCACAACACCATGTCTGAGCCTTGGTAGCCATTTGATAGAAATTTGTTGCATAAACACTGAAAAATATTTTTACAACTTAAAATTCAATATTTAATAAGACTAGAATTCAATAAATATAAAAGTCTGAAAGTCTCCAAATACTTTCTACACATAAACCATAAGGTATCTACCAAGATATTTGTGTCACACAGGGAGTTGTGATCCACTGTCACCCCCCAAACTCTACACAAAAGCAAAACCAAGAGTGGGCACAATAAATCATTTTAGCCCCTTGGGTCTCATGTTGATAATCTGATGAAGGCAATTATAGTTAATTTATAAAGAATAATAATAATCATATTAATGCCATAAACTTTAGCACTAAGTCTGCAAACTAGCTAGGACAAGAACAAGCCACAATTTCTATTCTAAACCACAGAACAACAACAAAAAATTACTCAAGTGACTATTATGTTCAGTCAAGTACCTAACCGGTACCATTTAGATGAATAGGAAGGAAGCTAATTCTTTATACACAAAGATCCCTTTGAGCATCAAGATTGTCTCCAGATCTTTCTCTCCCTCTTCCTTCTTCTCTGAAATCAATAAAAATATATTTTAATATATATATATATGTGTGTGTGTGTGTGTGTGTGTGTGTGTGTGTGTGTGTGTGTAAATTTTAAAAATAATTTGGGTAGATTATAGTCAAAATACAGCCACTGCAAGTTTTCAATGGATGGAGGGTATCACAAGCTGAGAGTACACATATAGTATGCCCACCCTGAACTCTCACTATCAAATATATGCAAGGCTTAGGGGTGACTCCTATAGATTCCACTTTCTTAAATCTCTGGCACCTTACTGTTACTCCACTGTCACTACCTTAAATCAGACTTTCTCTTCTGAACTTCTATTATCAATATCCTAATTGGAGTCCATGTCTCCAGGCTTTCACCGTTACAGGATTCATGACATCTCTAAAGTCCAAGTCTAAGCATGTCACTTCCTTGTTTGAAACCTTCTATGGCTATCCATTGAGCAATTCCAATCTCTTTGTCCTGGGTCCACGAGGCAGTCAGTGATCTAAGCCCTGCTTATGATTCTAACCTCATTTCTTGTCACCATCTCCCCCACTACACACTAACGCTCCACACACACTAACACACTTTAAGTTCTCCAATTGTGCCAAGTGTCTCTTAACTCAAATCTCTTTAAAACTATAATTTTCTCTGCCACAAATAATATTCCTCCCTGGCCCATTAAACCCCTCAGCATGGCTATCTCATATTTAGCTTTAAGGTCTCCATTTCCCTTACTAGAGCACTCATTCCTTTTAGATTATAGTCTCCGTTTACTTTTCCATCCCTTTACCAGTCTATGGTCAGAGGCCAGAGTCAGAGCCATGTTTGCTATAACATCTCCAGCATCTAGCAGAGGGACTGATAGGTATTGTCAATAAACATTAGGTGAATGAATAAACGACATTTTCCTCTACTCCAGGACCAACCCTGGTAAATAAAGTAGGTGGTTCTAGCCACTCTCTCACACACACTCTCCCTGGGAGGCAAGATGCAAGAAGTTATGTATGGTATAGAATTCTAATCAGATCCAAATCATCCCCTTAGGGGATAGGCACCACCTCTATTCCCTGCAGTATTTCTAACAAATCAACACATAGTTTAAGCTGAAGAAATATAGGACAACTTAGCTTCCAATCTCAGCAAAGAATCAGTAAGAGTAGCAATAATAATGGCAGCTCACATTTACTATGTACTTACCACTAGCCAGATGCTGTGCTCATTTACCTAGTTCTGCTTCACTACACCCTATACATTAGGAATGCTACTTCTCCTACCATATAAATAAGGAAACAGATTTAGATGTGTCAAAACAGTGATTCTCAACCCTGGCTCTAGAAAGCTTTAAAAAATATATAATGCCTGAACTCCACCCAAAAGCAACTAAATTCCAACCTCTGGGACATTTTTTAAAGAATCCGTTAAATGAATCTTCAGGGTTGAGAACCACGGGGTGCTGTTTCTAAAATTCTTAGTTTCTATGCTGCAGACAACGTGAATTCAGTCTGGTTCCACAGTAAGACAAATTTGTTAAAGCACTACATTCTGTTAAGCTATTTGTCTGAACTTGTAAGTCCTGGAATATTTATTATGTGCCTTCAAAGTATGAGCAGGTGAGAGCTTCTTGATTAGTAAAAGGAGCGTCTTTTTAGAATATAGATTATAAAAAGTGCCACTGAGAATGTGTAAGACAGCTTTGTAGTTCTCATCTGAGGCAGCAAAGAGGGTTCTACTAATTTAATAGTAATTCTTCTAACTGAATCCATATTTCTACTTCCCATCAGACACTGGCAGGGACTACAATAGACCACGGATGTTAACATGGCATCTACTCTAATAAAAGAGTAATATGCAAATTGACCCTCACTCTGTTACACCTAAACCACGCCCAACGGCCAATGAGAGTGGCTGTATGCAAATTAACCCAGCCAAGATGGCAGGCGGTAGCCACTGAGCTAGAGCAAACAGGAGGCTTCCGTTGCACCACAATGGAAGAAACTGCCTTGCTAGGCCAGCTGTAGCCTCCACTCAAGGCAACAGTGTTTCAATTATAGAAGCCACAGAGGTGAAGCAAACAGGAGGTTTCATTTCACCAGCAATGGAGGAAACTGCCTGCCTAAGCTGGCTGTAGCCTCCACTTAAGGCAACAACGTTTCAATTATAGAAGATAAATAAACCCCAGAAACCTGATTCCAACTAGCCTCACTGGGACGTTAGGACAATGGGAGCTGTGGCCAACTTGCAAACAGCCATCAGCCCCTCACCCAGGCTGGCCAGACACCCCAGCAGGAACCCCACCCTGATCTGGGACACTTTTCAGGGCAAACCAGCCGACCCCCACGCATGCACCAGGCCTCTATCCTATATAATCCTATATAATAAAAGGGTAATGTGCAAATTGACCCTAACAGCAGAATACCTGGGAATGACTGGTCACTATGACACACACTGACCACCAAGGTGAAGATGCTCAATGGAGGAGCTGCCCTTGGTGGTCAGGGCACTCCCACAGGGGTAGCTCTGCTCAGCCACAAGCCAGAAGGCTGCCAGTACAGTGGTGGTGGTTGTGGGTGCCTCTCCTGCCTCCTCAGCAGCGCTAAGGATGTCCGACTGCAGTTTAGGCCTGCTCTCCGCTGGCAAGTTGACATCCCCTGAGGGCTCCTGGGCTGCCAGAGGGATATCTGACTACCATCTTAGGCTCAATTGCCTGAGGAGTGGGCCTAAGCCAGCAGGTGAGGGTCCCAAACTGTAAGAGGGCACAGGCTGGGCTAAGGAACCACCCCCACCCCCCAGAGTGCACAAATTTTTGTGCGCCAGGCCCCTAGTCATTTAATAAAAGAGAACCTATTTTTTCAGAGGCACTAGAAGCTCAGAATTTTCCTTGGAAATGAGAGGTGAGAAGAACAAAATGAGTTTTTCAACTGAGGTGGGAGGGGCTAAAATTTTCAAAGCCTATCTTAAAACAATGTTTTAGATACTACTGTATTACAAATGTATTAGAAACCAAACATAAAAGCATTTTGTTTTAATTTCAGTGCTTAGAAAAGAATTCAGGTTCACATTACATAATATTTGACACTGATTTACTAAGGACATACACAACATGACAAGAAATGAAGGAGACAAAAGAAAACCTTTAAGCAATTTACAGATAAAGGGGCAAAAGGCACAATAGATTGATATTCTAATCGTTCTTATTCCTAAAGTCTGAGTTTCAAACAAAGAAAGAAAATGAGAAAATTATCCATGAGTTCCTCAATGTGAAAACAAGAAGACATAAGCACTGGCATCTATGTCACTGCAATGCTTTCTTAGCTCTTAAATTCAGGGCCAGCTTCCTGGGGTGCAACCTGTGCAATCACCCAGGGCCCTGTACTCACAAGGACTTGGCTATTGGTTTAATTCTCTATAATTTTATCTTTGCACTTGGACTTTCCAAGTGAAGTCTGATGACAGAAGGGAGCACATGCATGAGTAGAGTAAATTTATGTAATAGACACATCTGCCATTCTCTGCTGTCTTTTTTGCCCATGGCATTCACAATGCCCCATGAACATAGAATTCCATTGAGTGAGAGTTCAGGAAGACTCAGAGTACAGGGTAAGCATACTACATCTATGATGCAGTAAGAGGAGACACTGACAGTCCTAGAAGCTATATTTTCCCTTTTAATAGGAACTTGGCTTAAAACATACAAAAGAAACAATTATGTCCTAAGAACTCTGACCTCAAAGAGTTCATACTAGTTTTGGAGAAAAATATATACAAATGGGAAATTTTACAAAATAAAGAAAGCAATGTTTTAAGTCAGAAGTATAATACATCAAAAAATGAGATAGCAATTAAACTTGCTTAAAGGAGGAAAGAAGACTAGGAAAAAAATGAAGGTCGAAAGGATTCTTGAATAAATCTCAATAGACCTTTTGACACCTACATTACTTATTATATCCAAAAATATATTATAGATGCTTATTAAAAGCTGGTGGGATTTTCTCTCTTGCCATAATTTCCTCTATCGTTGTACAGAACATTTTTCCCCAGAGTCCTTTGCTTGTATAATTCAAGATCATAGCACATTTTCCAGCAACACCTGCCCAAGCATTAGCAGCACACTGCTTCAAACTCACATGTCAACAGTGGCTGATCCGCTTCATTCAGAAGCAGCAGTTGCACAGTGGCGATGACTATTGCTCACAGAAGAACTGAGGTATATTACAGGCATGCACTGAACCAAAGGCAAATACCTCTTCCAGCACAATGCACAGGAATGAGAACAGCTCTTCATTTTCCAAGCTAGCAGAGGGGAACACTGGTGCAATTACTCCTAAACTGCCTAATCCCCATATCACTTACACTTAAAAGTTAATACAGGTAGTGGAAAGAGCAACGGCCCAGAAGACCTAAGATCAAGATTTAAGTCCTGCTCGATCCTATAGAAGCATTTCACCTACCAGAAATTCCTATTTCTCTGTAAAATAGAGCAACAGATCATCACTGCTCCCTCATAGGTTATCATGAGAATCAAATCAGAAAGTGAAAAAAACAAAGTGAGGAACAAAAGTGGCTGTATCATTAAGTTCTGGAGTAGTGTTAATGTGACTTAGGAGGACTTAGCTTCATAATTAGCTTATATTCCTGAGCTGGATGGCAGAAAGAAGAAATCTAGCCTCAGTCAATCCAGAATTGTCTTTATCATCTACATGATTGCGTTATGGATCTTCATAAAGGAATAAATTGTGTTAAATATGAAAAAACCGGTTACAATTTCAAGGAAAAAAACTTATACTGGAGAATTATAACATGCATCTTTGACACATGCTTTATGATCTATCATATGCAACAAGAAGAAACATATGGTATCACTACTGCTTGAGCCAAATTTCTCACCCCAAAATAAGCAGAATCATTTCAGGAGCAAAATGATAAATTTGAACCCTAGGATAAATGAACAATTCCAATAGTCAGCATAAGCATATAGTTAAGTAGCATACAATACAGTATTTACCTGACTTATGAACTTTACACATGAGCTGTTTTACAATTTGTCCTTAGCAAGGGTAACTTTATGGGTGTTTAACATACAGTATATTTAGACTTACTTCTTTATAACATTTTAGTAAGTATGAATTTTTATTTCAGATATATGCCTATGTAGGGTTGCTAAAATACAGAATGCTAAACTAAATTTGAATTTTACATACAAATTTCTAGTATGAGTATTCCTAAATATTGCATGGAACATACTTTTTGTAAAAAATAATTCTTTGTTTATATCAATTCAAATTTAATTGACATCTTGTATTTTCATTAGCTAATTCTGTCAATGCTGCTTCTTTCAAGTCATTCCGGTTGGTTTAATTAGGAAAAAATTATGTTAGGTAAGGAGAAAGCATGCAGCATGAAAAACTGGTTAAGTTAAAGAAGTTAGCTGAGAGGGGGAAAAAAGCTTTTTGCCATACAGTCTTAAGTGAGATGAACAAAGGTAAGAAAATGTGTATCTGGTTTTAGAACCATAGTCCCAGGTCAGTGAATCAGAAGGGACCTTAGGCAAGTATAAGAGGCCAAGGAGGAAATGCTGTATCAAAATTAAGAAGCAGAACATCACTGCCCAGGAAAAACCAAAAAGGGGAAAATATCTATAACCACATTCAAAAAGTAACAAAATAGGTATTTTTTCACATTCTGATTTGATTCTCATGATAACTGATGAGGGAGCATAGGTGCAAGAATGTGGGCAGTTGCTTTTAAAGTAAAACCACTCCTTCCTGTTAGTCACCAGGACTGCTCATATTAAATGGCATTCAATATGACCTCCTTATTAAAGCCATCTACATGTAGACTGCTCAAGCTCAATCTAAGGTAAGCAAAGATGGCCATTCAAAAATCCATCTTCTTATTAACCCAGCCAAGCCCAGGAGCAACAGTTCCAGATTACAATCTCCCACCAACCTGCCTGCCTCCTTGAATCCAGTTCAACAATCAGCTCAAGGAATCAGGATTCTCCTTTAATAGCAGAGAAAGGTGTCCTGATCCTCAGATCACCTGAGGTGGTCCACAATAAAGCAGATAAAAAGATGCTGCTATCAACACAGCTCCCATTACTCCAGTGGTTCTCAACCTGTGGGTCGCAACCCCTTTGGTGGTCAAATGACCCTTTCACAGGGGCGCCTAAGACCATCCTGCATATCGAATATTTACATTATGATTCATAACAGTAGCAAAATTACTGTTACGAAGTAGCAACGAAAATAATCTTATGGTTGGGTCACAACATGAGGAACTGTATTTAAAGGGCCAGAAGTTTGAGAACCACTGCACTACTCCTTCCTTATCTCTTAAAGACAGATCAGAGTAGTCCCCAAACCACTCGACATAACATGCTAAAAGGTAAACCTGGTGGAGAATCAATGTGCCCTAAACTTCTTTATCAGACTCACGTTTGCTGAAGAACCACCAAGTGGCCCATGAGTCTCTTTTCCAGGCTAACACTAGTGCCTGGAAGAAAGGCGAATGGTCCTGAACCCCAGCCTGCTATCCCAGGATCTAAGTGCTCCTTAGACACTGCTGAGCAAATCACAATAATAGGCAACACTCAGAAACCCCTTTGGACAGACAGTAATAAATCTGCCTATCTCAGATGACATATATATGTGACAGACTGAAAATGGCCCAAAAAGTAGATGCCAAAATCTCAATCTCACCTAGTTTTCTCAAAATAAAGATGTCCTAGCATTTGTTATCTACAAAAGGCTTGCTCTACAATTTATTCTTCCAACAAAGTACTTCCAACAACACACTGAATTCAAAGTTAACAGACCAAACCCTATTGAAATACAAAAAGAATAAGACTGGTCCCTGCTATCACAATGATCATAATCCAGCAGGGAGATAAGATCCTTAAATAAATACCTAGTATGTGGCAGGTGGCCAACAGAAGTATAGTGGCCATTCACTCTGAGAGTAGGGAGAGTACACTCCTATTGGGTAATCATGTAAGGTTTCCTGGAAGAGGCATATGAGCTGGACTTTAGCAAAAGCAGGATTTTGAAAAGAAGACATGGGAGAATTAAGAATATAGAGTAAGCACCTAAAAGGAAAAGTTAGTAAAAGATAGGGCTGGATGGCTGAGGCAAAGAAGGTGCTGCTTAATCACCAGGCCTAAGAAGTTTGGATGTTATCTGTCAAACAACAGGGAGCCATGGAAGACTTTTGAACAATATACTGAAAAAAGTAAATGGAAAGAGGACTATAACGTCTGGAGGAACCAATTATAGATTACTGAAACTGTGCAGATGACATGTAATGAGGATCTGAACAAAGCAGGTGGGGGGGGGGGCGCAAAAAGGAAAGTAATCTCAAGAGACAAGAAACAGAACTCCTAAGAAACAAAGAAAGGGAGGCTGAATATAACAATAACTTTAGCTGGAAAGATAAAATATGTGGGGTCCATTATGAAAAAAAAAGTTGAAGAGAAGATAACATTTTTATCTTAGACACACTGAGGTTGTAATGAAAAATCCAGAGAGATATGCAGTTGAGAGGAAAAGTGTGACTGAAAATAAAAATTAGGGTATTGGGGCATTTTGATAATAAATGACAAGGTCTGATGAGGTCTCAAATAATAAGTCAGCAAAATAGAACTCTGGACAGTATGCACAGCTAAAAGTTAGAAAAAGAAACAAGACCAGAACAGAAATGGCCTTGGCACGAAACGTGGATAAAGAAAAGGAAAAATATGATGTCATACAAGCCACAGCGAAGAAAACATTTCCAGGAGAGAATCATTAACCCCTGTCAAACATTTCAGAGACTTTTTGTAATAGGGAAAGAGAAATGAGAAAGAGCCCTTGAACTAGGAGATTAGGTCTCAAGTGAGATTTCATCCACATTGACATCAATGACCAGGGTGGATGCCGCCTGATACTGAGAGCCCTCTGCATTCGAAACACATTTAAGAAATTCTGTACAGCACAGAGATTACAACATCAAAAGCCTAACATTGATTCTGGACACACTGTACATAGGTCTGGGCAGCAGCTGAAAATATACAAGTAAACCAAAAGTGCCAAAGAACATGTGCATGGCTCAGGCCCAAAGATCATACTAACTGATGGTATCTCACAGAAACCCTTTCCATTTCCCAGATTCTCACTCTCCCCTTGCTGCTTTTTCCTCCTCAGAAAACATAGTCACTAAGCAAAACCATGCAGAAAGTATTACAGCCTTAATATAAAATTCTCTTTAAAACAAAAAACAAAAAAAGCCTAGCATCCTATAATATTCCACACACAAGACATAAATCTTTCTGTTCATTCATGTCTGACTATGAGTGGAAAAAAACAGTTGAAGGCAGGTATATGAACTTCCTATCCACCCTGAGGGATGTTTGTAATACAGAAGAGTAAAACTTACATAATGTGTGTACAGAAGAGCAGATGGGTCTTCCAATAAATGAAATATGATCCTACATATTTTTCCCTCTCCCACCACACTTTTAATTCACTAGTCGCCTTGTCTCTTTCCAGGAATATTCTCTTTTTATACTCAACTCTCATCTATATTTGGGTAGAGCATTACCATCATCACAAATCATGGTTTCAGTGTCAACCCAAAAGCATTATGCAATTTACAGTGTGGCACCTGGCATTAATGTTCCTGATATCTGATTTTAGCACTATTATTTCAAATATTTTTGATAAAGTATGTTTTCCCTCTCAGTATAGAGAATGATAAACGGTTTGCAAATAAATTTGAGCGTTTCCACTTAGTATGCCAAGGAGTAAACAACGCTCCTGCTGCTGGGCCCCTTTTATTACTGGAATCCTGAAGAAACTGTTCTGCAAATAGCACGGCTGCAAGATGCCATCTGTGTGTTCATTAATGCATCGTTTCCTTTGCACAGGAGTCCTACAACTGAAATTTAATTCTAATCTGTAATTGGACAAAATTGCTTTCAGATGACGAATTGAGGAGAGGGAGCCACACGCCAGCACAGGGCTGCAGGAAGGAGAGCTGATCACCTCTTCTCCAGCATAGAGGAAACAGCAACCAAGAAAATGGACTGTGAGTTGATTTGCTCTCACTTGACTGCACTGTGGGAGAAGAAAAAAAGAGAAAACCATTTGCTTTATTAAAGTTATTTCTTAAATAAAATGATTGTGGGAGTATTTGAATTTAAAATCCCACAGTAATCTACCCAATGCTGCAATGAAGTATGGATATTGGGAGACATCGCATCCACTTGACATGCTCTAAATCCTGGTTTTGAAGGCAGAAAGATGTATTTGGGTCTAAAAACTATAATGCCAAGTAAGGGCTGTAATTTGTTTTGCTTGGGACTAAGGCTTCTGCTCCCCATACCACTTGTTGGCATCAGTACCACAAACCAAGTCAGTGGTCAGTAAAATACAAGAACATCAACTGCAAAACCCACAGGTTCCTGAGCACCAAACACACTGCAGAAGGTCTTTCTGTTAGCCTCTCCCCAAGAAGCTGTTGGACTTAATAGTATGACCGTCCTCGTTCTTTTCGTGTGGCTTCATGTCCATGCACCCACGATGCACTCAGGCTTGCTGACGGAGGGGCATGCACACGGCCTCCCAGCTCTCCCACATTACTCAATCCAGCTATGGCTACCACGGTCGATTCAATCTAAATCTAGACTTTTTCTAAATTATACACATTAAAAACGTATAGATTCAGAATAATTACTGAGGGCATAATTTCTGTCAATGGCTCTTCAACTTTTGGGGAATCATAAAACTCTGAGAATATGAGTCTGATAGAAACAACAAAGCCTTAGGAAAATGAACAGTTATGGAATTTTATAGAACCCCAAAAGTCAACATCTGGCTTATATAACATATGAATATATACAGTTATTTATGTACATACACGTGAGTGTAGGAATGTGTGTATGCGAATGTTCATAGACACACACATATTCATATATAAATACAACTAGAACACCACCACCACCACACCTCTAGAGCTCTAATATTTTTGGAAGAATCAGGCAAATATGCGTGGTAGGCCTGGGTAGTCACTGAAAAGACTGTCTCAAAGACCCCTTCACTAATCATCCAGACAGCTTCCTGACTCAGGAGGCATTTTTCCAGGCATCTTTTTAAACAGTTCAGCTTGGCAACACCAGAAAAAAGCAAGACTATCCATTTAATATCAGGCTCCAGACACTGCTCTCCAGATAATCTTAGAAAGAACCATGCGTCTTTTTCACATCTTTATGAAAAGAATGTTCATAACGTAAGTGCCTATCAGAAGTGGAGACAGTGCAGAGTAACTGGTCACATGTAACTGGAGCTCACCTACAGTGGTCCAATGTACTAGTCCTTCTCCCTGGTTGTCTCTAGGCTGTCCTCTAGAAGAAAAAAAATAAGTCACTTAATTTATCTCTATTCTATTTTGAAGAGACAGTACCATTTTAAAGAACTGGACTTAAATCTCACATACACTATATATAAGGGGAACTTGTGACCCTGAAATAAGCAAATGGCATCATTGGGCCTCCTTTCAGAAGCCACTGGGGAGAGTGCCGTGCACAGGATTAAAAGCATTTTATACCTTGTTTTTGACACAACTATTTTACACCTGTGTAAGCTGTTATATATATGCAAAAAAAACCTGCTCTGACCAGTTTGGCTCAGTGGATAGAGCGTCGGCCTATGGACTCAAGGGTCTTAGGTTTGATTCCAGTCAAGGGCATGTACCTTGGTTGCGGGCACATCCCCAGTAGGAAGTGTGCAGGAGGCAGCTGATGGATGTTTCTCTCTCATCCATGTTTCTAATTCTCTATCCCTCTCCCCCCCCTCTCTGTAAAAAATCAATAAAATATGTCCAAAAAAAAACAAAACAAAACACTTCTATCCTCAAGAACGACCTTCTCCTTCCCCTGAAAAAGTCAGTTTTATATCCATTTTATGTTCTTTCTTTTCAAAATTCCTGTACTCCATGTGATTCTTTGACTTCTCCTTTGAATCTGAAGTAACATATACCTGATTCCTTCATTTAATAAGTTAAATTCATTCTTTAACATGCATACATTAATATTGTATGAAAGTCATGATTTTACCTTTTGAATATTATTATTTTAACTATTAGAAATGATATAACTTTGGCCCAAGAAAGAATGAGAACCTATCTCTAGGATTCTAAATTCTAAAGAACATTCTTTTTCTTTCAATAGTAAACATAAGATAACATGACTTGAAGATGAAAACTGGGATAAGAAAATTAGAGTGTCCTTTCCAAAGCACACTAATCTTTAATGTTCATTACAGGAGTCCCAAAATGAGTTTTCACAAATGTGAAAATGTGTCCACTGTTAAAAATGTGTCCACTGTTAAATTCAGAACCACATGAGCAACTTAAAAAAAAAAAAACACAAACAAAAAACAACTTGGTCATAAGGCAAATGATTCAAGGAAGCTTATATATGTTCCACTAAATGGCACACAGCAAACCAAGTCTATCACCTGGAGTCTCAAGTTATTCAACCATCTTCCAAGCAGGAAAAGTCCAGAAGAGTAACCCTGTGAGCCTCTTCTCCCACATATTTCCTCAGAAGGCAAGGAAGCCATACCTCAGGACTAGCAATTCTAGGAGACTCCAATGAAAGCCTCAGGGGTGTTAAGAAATAATAATATATCTGAATTAACATTCCACTCCAGATGAGGTAATTAATTAGGCAAAAGAAAACAATCCTTAGCACTTGACTCTGATAATTAACAAATGTTAAATCTGCCATTGGTAATATACTACATTGGGAACAGAAAATTTCAATTGTTCAACCTCAACCTGCAAGCCTTTTATCTCCTTGCAAGCTTTTTTCAATAATCCTTTATCAGCTGACATTAAGGAAAGTACAAAAGCAGTGGGGCACTGCTCAAGATGCTTACTTAACCTTTATAACTGTGAGATGGTACAGTGTGTGCATTTTTCAAAGTGACAGGCTGCTTTATAGGGAACATCCGCAGACAAGGGAAAGGAGCACCACTTCTGTCCAAAAAAGGGAACGGCATCCTATTTTCCCAACCACCATGCAGTGCACTCCTATAATTCTATGTTAATCCCTGCTCTAGGAGACAGCCAAAATCCATTTATAGGTCCTTCAAGCATTGCTTTCAGAATATGGTAAAACGCTGGGGGGCAGAGGGGCGCGGTGGCAAGAAGCCACATTACTTCCCACCCTCTCCTACAAATCAAAGGAAAGGACATATTCAACCCTGCTTTTTTAGTAACTTGAAGCCATGCATAAAAATC
This sequence comes from Murina feae, assembly GCA_004026665.1. Lineage (NCBI taxonomy): Eukaryota > Metazoa > Chordata > Mammalia > Chiroptera > Vespertilionidae > Murina > Murina feae. The sequence continues at coordinate 19,640 of PVJC01008081.1, read as the reverse complement.
TGCTTAACAGCTTCAGCCTGGGAACCAACTATTTTTTTTTTAAGAAACTGCACTGCCTATGAAGTGGGTTTTGTTTTGGGTGTCACCTTAGTTATATTTTTAGTGAGTCAATCACCAGGGTTTTGAGTGTTATGCCCATTACAATGAAATATGGGTCTCTGATTTAATAAAACCACGAAATAAAAAACTGACTTTTTTCAGAAGAAAAGTAGCATCTAAATAATTCACATCATGCCAGGTGTCATGTGACTTAAATATGCTTTTGAATAAAGCAGTTGACATTGCAAGAAGCTGCACCCTCAGAACCCTCTAAAAAGGGACAACCTGTGGTAGCTGGCACCTATCTCCTGGTGAAGTAATGGCACAGAGGACTTACTTTAAAGAAATCCAACATTCTGTTGGGTTTGTGTGACAAAAATTTAAGCAACATATATGCTTGTGTTTGCTGTATCTCTTTGCAATGAAATCTAGAGCAGGAGACAGTGAGGAGGGGGAGTGTGAGGGAGGAACAGGGTCAGTGACAGATGGGCCAGCTTTACAAGTAGTAGTGTCTTGATTCCATGGGAAACTGATTGTAGTGAGTGTGTTGAGGGGGAGGGATGGGTAGAAAGGGCCATGAGGGACTCTTGAGGTGATCTGGGTGGTAGTGACATGGTATATACATAAAATTTTACCAAGCTATCCCTTAAAAGTGCACTGTATTATATATTACTCCCTAAAAAATAAATGATTCAGGAAAAGTTATTTTTAATACCTAATTTAAATCAGAGTGCACCTGCCTCACCATTTAGATATCATCATGGGATAGCAAGAAGACCAGAGCAAGCATTAGGCTCTAGACCTCACCAGTTGTCTGTCTTTGGGTAAGTGCCTTTTCCGATATGTAATCAGGTCATCAAACTGAAAAAGGAGAGCAATAACCTGAAACGTAGAGTCCTGGGTTCCCAAAAAGGCAGCTGAATCAGCCATTAGAACTGTTTGTTAAGCAGAAATAATGTCCTCTAAAATTTCTGAATTTGAACATCTCTATAGACTCTATAGCCCACACACACACCCACACACACACAACTCCCTGCTGCTTACACCTGTCCAATTCATTTACTTAAGCTACCTGTCTAACTCCAGCAAATATGTGAATTTGGGAACTGTGCCTTACACCCGCAAAATCATTTCCAACCCTAAAATTCTATGATTTAAAGTTCAGATACACCACAGTGATTTTTTTTCAGTCTGGCCCTGATAGGCTTAACAGAGTCAAAGAATTAATAGAGTAACATTAGAGCATGTATTAATGTGGAATTACCTAGTAACAACTAGCCTGCACAATCCAGCTGGCTGGCTCCTGAAGTCAACTAGCTAGTGAGAAAATCTTCAGCTGAATAAGCAGGAATGTTTACATGTTCTTGTTCTCCTAAATCTGCCAAGCAGGCATCCATACAAGATTAAGGTTTAATACCTATTTTTGAATAAATATAAAGATGGACAGCCACAAATAGATAAATAAGGGTCTACGCACAAGGACCTCTGCCAGTTACTAAAATACAAGTCTGTAGTCTTGTCTGACATTTTATCAAATTCTCAGGTCAGTTTTCAGGATATATTGAAAGAATTATCATGCAAAAAAGGATACTTGGAAGATAATATTTTTATTTTAACTTAACAATGAACCTTAATATGACCACAACAGAAGTTCTCCTATCGACTATTCTTTTATCTCTACTAACTTCTTTTTTATCTACTACTGTTTTAAAAATATGTAAGTACTAGGGGCCCGGTGCACAAAAATTTGTGCACTCGGCGAGGGGAGGAAGGGGTCACTCATCCTGGCCTGTGCCCTCTCACAGTCTGGGACCCCTGGGGGGGGATGTCCACCTGCTGCCATGCATGGCCAGCCTGGGTGAGGGGCTGAGGGCTGTTTTCAGGCTGGCCACAGGCCCCTCAGGGTTCATGCACTGGAGGGTGGGATGGCTGGTGAGTACAGGCGTGGACGTTTCCAGCCGGGTGGCCTACCATCGCACATACCTGGTGGGCCTCCACCACTGAGGGGCAGGCCTGGGGGTGGCAGGCCAGGGGGTGGACGCTGGTGCATGGTCCCTTGGGGGGGGCCTTGCTGCTGAGTGGACACACCGGGGGTGAAACCAGGCACACACTTGCACACGCCCCACGGAGGCCTCCAGGGTGGAGCCAGGTAGCTGGACCTGTGGCAGACACTCTGCACAGGGGCAGAGGATGCTCTGGCATGACCCCGAGGGGGTACCCCCTTAAGCCCCCGCCACTGAGCCTCTGAGGTCGTGTGGGCCCAATTGCTCTATTCCCAGGCCTCACAGGGCCAGGCCGGGCTGCCCGGCTCCCGGCCTTGCGGCTACTCATCGCCCTCTGGAACCACCGCAGGCACGATTGTTCTATTGCCAGCCCAGCCTCAGGGCCGGGCAGGCTCCCACCCGAGGCCGCCCAGAACCAACCACTGGTGCGATCACTCTATTGCCAGCCCTGGCCGCAGAACCGGGGGCCTGGACAGCCTCCCAGCCCTGTAGCCGTCGCCACTGCCCGGAACCCAGGCTTCCGCCCTCGCGTGCCCCGTGCGATCGCTCCGTTGCTGGCTCTGGCTGTCCTGAACTGACCGCGGGAGCACGCGAGGGCGGAGGCCAGGCTTCCACCCTCTCGTGCCCTGTGCGATCGCTCCGTTGCCGGCTCCGGCTGCAGGGCTGGGGGCCTTGGCGGCCGCCAGGCTCTGTAGCCACCCGCCACTGTCCCAAACCGACTGCGGGAGCACGCGAGGGCGGAGGCCAGGCTTCCGCACTGGCGTGCCCGGGCCTCCGCCATCTTGGCTGGGCTAATTTGCATACCATTGTTCTGATTGGCTGTTGGGCGTCCCGAAGAAACAGTTAATTTTACTATTCCGCTTTTATTAGTTTAGATATCTTAAAAAGATTTCCACTGAAATCTTTTCAAATGTTGGTAATGACTATCTTGACAAAGTTCTCTGCTGCAATAAACATTTGGAATAATGAAAATGCTATAAGTTTGAACCCTTTCTATATTATACTTAATATAATAGTCCTGTTGACTTATCAACTGCAATGATTTCCAGGAAGTTAATCAAAGCAGAAAATATTAGTATCTACATGATGTACAGTCCTAAACTAGGCACTGTCAAGGCAAAGATAATAAATCTAAGATTCAGTCTCTGGCCAAAGAAGGCTCAAAATAGGTACCAAGAGAAATTCCTCTTGACCTCAGAAAGTAAGGCAGGACTAGTAACTACTCTGTAAAGCCTTATTGTTATTCAAAGGCTGCACCCCAGGTGTTCAATTTCTTTAGTACCTCTATCGCTCTTCCTCTTTCTCAAAGCTGCATTGCCTTCTGGATGCCACCTGGGAAGGGAGGCAACAGAAGGTGCAAGTACATTAATTCAATTCTTGAAACTAATGACAAAGCCAGGATTTAAGACTTACCTTGGAGTTAAACAAAAAGTCAAAGAGAAGAGACCTTAAAGGCCACCAAGGCAATCTCTTCATTTCACAGATGATGAAGACCCACTAGAGGAAGTGACTATCTCAATAGCCAGGATAGGGGAGTTTCAACTCCAACTTAACTTGAAAAGTAGTGCATGACCAACAAAGTCAACTTTTAAGCTTCAACGATATAGATATAGATATAGATATAGATATAGATATAGATATAGATATAGATATAGATATAGATATAGATATAGATATAGATATAGATATAGATATAGATATATATCGCCCCAAAAAAACAGCATACAAACTTTGAACATTCCAATAGTTTAAATCTGAAAAGAAGAAAACATCAATTGAGCTATCGGCTGTTAAAGTGTGTATACATTTTTGGGAAGCCCTGTATATATTTACCATATTGTTAAACTCCCCGAATGCACTGATATTCAAGTGATTGTCCTCACAGCAGGAACACTCTGTGCTATTTCCCCAGAAGTGGTGATAAATTTGTATGGACCTATCCATACCAAGATCCTTCCTTTGGCATTATCTATGACAAGGTTAAGTTGGGAGTCTGGGGAGGACACTATGAATGAAGCACAGGGCATGGAACAGCGGACTCCATAGCTCTAATGCCTACACACATGTCATCAATCAAATGTCCAAAGTGCCATCAGACTTGTTATAGGGTCTGAGTTGGCCAAAAATTCACTTGAGCTTGCTACAGTTAGTAGCTTGATTTCCCCTTAGTCAGAGACAAAGAGAAAAATCCCTTAGCACATCAATGCCATTCATTACACAAAAGAAATGTTTTATCAACATAAGTAGTCTGAAACTCCAAATTTAATTCTAACTATTAAAAAATGACATCTACTTATATTATTGGTATAGTACAGAATGCTTCTATGGCTATCTTAAAAATCAAATCAAGTTCAGCTATTACAACCTTCATCTCAGATGTTGCTAGGTGACTTTTTGTATAATAAACTAATGGTCTATATCTCTAGAACAGTAAATCAACAAAATTTCAAGCACTCATTAACAACCTACTTTACTCTCTTCAAAGTACTAAGTAAAAGTAATTATAACCTGTCCTTTTATCAGTAAGAGACAACGTTCTGTCTTTACACTGGCTTTGGCAGACAGGCCTAACATCAGACCTGTGAAGGCTAAGTTAGACAACAAAGACAGCTCACTGTGATTTGGCTGCATCAGCAGGGCCCTCATTTGTACAATACTGTCAAAATGGGCAAATAAAAACAAACATATAGTAATAATACCTCTTAGGGCTCATTTCCAGGCTGCCTGCTTTGTTTTAATGCAGTGTGCAAGGGCATAGATTTCATTAGACATTCCAAAGGGGCTGCTTAGCTTAGGGGAGAGGAAAAGCCTTGTCAGTGTATGTCTGAATAGATGACACATGTCTGACTCTCTACAAATCCATCACTCCGAAGTGCCTAGGGCCAAAGGAACAAAGCAAAGGACTTAAGAATTACAATGCACATAGCGTCTCACTGATTTCACAGGAAAAGAAAAAAGAAAGAAAGAAAGGCAAGCTCATGTGTCCCTTCCTTGGGAGCTGTGGAAGTCCTAGCTTTTTAAAGGGAAATTTTGGTTCCTTGAAGAACAAAAATATGGGCATTTCAAATGCTTGTTAGTCCATGTTCACTCTGTAAAAATGTCCCAATACACCACCAATCAAAGGCAACAACCACCAAGGGAACTGCAAGATTCCAGGCTAGCACTCCCTCAGCTGATTCAATTGTATGTTCTATAGCAAACAATGAGATCTTATAGAGAAAGGACTTTTTTTATTCATAAACATTATTTCACTGATGTCTTACATGAGTAGGTTTGATGTAGCCCATTACCCAATTGAGAACACAGGCTGAGAGCAGTTAAGTGACTTGTTCAAGTCCATACAACTGTAGCTAGTGCATCCAACTCAGTCTGTAATAAGGTGAGGTAACTAGAAGATGAATGCCAATCAAAACTGGAAACCCAAAGGGTCTGGAGAATCTCCTACACAATACAAAAAGGAGTGACCAATACACAGAGGTGAAATATAGGGAAAGGAACTACAAAAAATAAACTTCAGCAGTTAAGGTATTGATCTTTAATAATAAGGATGAATGTGACCGGCTAAAACCCCGAGGCATGGACACAAGAAATGTATTATTACAGTTTTCTTCCCAAAGTCCATCCCCAAGCCTGAAGCCTTGGGGATCACTTTCCCACTGGTGAGGTCGAGGCTGAGAGAAGAATCCCAGGAGCAAATGATTCCAGCTTACCCCTTTGGGACTTAGACTATATCTGATGTGCCCATTTAAGTGTTGGGGCTCACATTAGGAGGGACATTAAGAAAATGAAGCACATAGAATAGTAAATAATCTAAAATAAGGCAGTAAGGAATAGCTCCAGCAACTTACAACATCTATGCAAGAAACAGAAAAATCTGATTTATGCCATCCATTCAGGAGAACCACTATGGGGAAACTCTAAGCAAGCTGTGTCTCAATCCAGGGAATATTTTTTTCAAATGAAAGCTATCCAGCAGGGAAATGAACCAAACTAGGATCCGCAGGATTCTCTATCCTTAAAAATCTGAAGCAGAAGCTGGTTGACAAGATCCTGAGAGTGAAAATGCAGACAGAGGGTATAAGTCTGAATGAGGACCCCCTCAAAGCAAGAATACTTAATTCTTAGCCTCTCAGTTTCCTTTTAATGAAAAATAAAACAAAAAATTATGTATCTATTTGAAGGCATTCATTGTAAGCTAAGAGTGGCAGTTATATAGATTATGATGAACAATTGAAGTCCAGCAAGTGAAGAAACCAAGTGATGTGGATTAATGAAACAAGTCATAAACCTTTACAGAGTTCAACTACAATGTTGAACTGAGAAAACTACCTTGTGATGGAAGAATCTTGGGTACATATGAGATTAGAATGTGTTATAAAATTAAAGAAAATCAATACTGCTACTATTTATCACATCAGATAGCAACAAAAGATATGATTGTGTTCCAGTTTATATTATAAAAGGACCCAGGACTTAAAATTAGGAGATTGAGTGCTAGTCCTGCCTCGATCACAAAAAGCCAGTAGAAATCACTTCACCTCTACAGCTTTCAGGCTCCTTGTTTATAAAATGAGTGGGTTAGGCAAATGCCCTCTAAAGGCCCTTCCAATAATAAAATTCTACAATTCCGCAGTGGTGAAGTATGAAATACTAAATTCACAACAGCAAGATTAGTACTTAGTTTACCCATGTACTTTAAGCTTTGATTAGTTTTGAAGCCATTTTCTTCCATTTTCTTCCGACTAGGTCTATCAGACACATTGTTAGGTAATGTTTCTAACAAAACCTTTTCTTTTCTCAGCATTCAACTTTAGGGGCTAAGTAATTTGTTTCTACAGATCTTCTCCCATCTCAAAACAATCATAGACTTGAAAAGCAAAGCATTCATCTAGAGTCTCCTTTAACACTGAAAAATAAACTGTAGACACTGGTTTACCTAATTTAAGGAGAACATCTTCCTAAAACTGAAACCAAACTCTTTCTCACAAGCACACATGCTTTCTAGAGGACTACCCTTTCAAAATTAAAAATATAATAATAAATCTTATTGATGACTTGTGAATGGAAAGATATAACTAAGCTAACAGAACAATCTCAAGAACAAAGAAATACAGTTACTGAAAATCCCCAGCACCTAGCACAGTGATTATCACACAGTAGTAGCTCAATAAATAATTGCTAAATGAATCATAGAGAAGTGAGAAAAATAACTACTTAACCTTTCAAAAATAAAATTAAAGTAACACTAAATATGAAATCAACTGGAAGAATACAATAATTTGGTCACATTAAATTTTGCCAGAAACATCAAGAAACACACAAACATACTTGCAGATAAAACCACTATGGTACTGTAAGAAAGAAACACTGAACAAATTCTAGGTTACCTTTTACTGAAACAAAACAAAAACAAAAACAATAATAAATGCTTAAGAATTCTAACTAGCCCTAACCAACAGGACAGAAAGCTTTAAAGAGTTCAACTTGATGACCTACCAAGAGAGGATATAGGGAAGAAATAGAATGTACATGGTAAGAGTTGCTTTAAACTAAGACCTGTGTTCAAATTCCAGCTCTCCCACTAATTAGCTAAGTAACCTTAGCAAATTACTTGACTACTCTGAGCATGTATTTCCTCAGCTGCAAAATAGGGTAATAGCATCTGACAGAATGAATTTAGAAAATCACTGATAGGCACTTAGCACAGTGTCTGACAATGGCAAAGTGCTTAATAAATAGTTCAGCACTTCAGTCGTTTTTAGAGTATTCCAACTGAAAACCACACGTCTGAGTAAACTCTCTTTATAAAATATGTTAGAGGGAGTGAAAGTTGGACATGTTGTTGTCAGGGAGAAAAAGCAAAGGAGTATGTGTAGATTTTCATCCCTTTATGGGAACCTCACAAAACTTGTAACTCCTGCTCTAGAGCAGTATGACTTCCATATTCCAATTCGAAATAACTGACGTCCAATCAGAACTGCCTCATCTGTCACTTTTATCTCACTTAAACATCAAAGCAGCACTATGAAGTAGGTATGTCAATATTTACTATCAATATTTAAAAATAAAGATATATTTCCAGAAATGATCTATTATGGAATAGATGTTATTTTCCCTATTGCATCTGACAAGTACAGTGAAAAACCCTACATATTTTATATATGACAAGCGTTAAGATGATTCTGGAAGAGAGAAAGAAAAAGAATGGTTAGAACTAAGAGAAAATATTTATGAATCACAAACTGACAAAGTACTAATGTCTAGAATACACAAAGAACACTCATATCTTTAATAACAAAAAAATAAGAAACCCAAAGACCCAGGCTAAAGACATGAATAGAAACACCAATCAGAAAGGATAAATGCACCCCTATGTTCATAGCAACACAATTTACCATAACTAAGATTTAGAAACAACCTAAGTGCCCATCAGCAGATGAGTAGATTAGAAAACTGTGGTAAATCTACACAATGGAATACTACAATGCTGTAAAAAAGGAGTTCTTACCATTTGCAATAGCATGAATGGAACTGGAAAGCATTATGCTAAGTGAAATAAGCCAGTCAATGAAAGGAAAACACCACATGACATCACTCATTTATGGATAATAAAGACCATTATAAACTGATGAACAAAAATGGATAGAGAGGCAGAGCAGCATCGAACAGACTGTCAAACAACAGTGGGAAGGACCGGGAGGGTTGTGGGGCGGGGGGAAGGGGGGAGTAAGAGAGCAACTGAAGGACTTGTATGCGTGCATATAAGCATAACCAATGGACACAAGACATTGAGGGGGAGGGGAGGCAGGGGGAAGGTCAAGGGGGGGAAAAAGGAGACATATGTATACTACTCTTTGTAATACTTTAAGCAATAAATAAAATTTTGTTTTAAAAAAAGACATGAATAAATATTTCACCAAAGGGGATATGCAAATTGGAAATAAACACATAAAAAGATGTCAACATCAGTAGCCATTAGGGACATACAAATTAATCATGATGAAATATCATTGTGCAGCTATGAGAACAGCCAAATAAAAAAAGTAACAATACTTGCCCTAGGTGGTTTGGCTCACTGAATAGAGAGTCGGCCTGCAGACTGAAGGATCCCAGATTAGATTCTGGTCAAGGGCACCTTCCCAGCTCTGTTCAGGGGCATGGGCCCTGGTGGGGGGCATGCGGAAGGCAACCAATAGATGTGTCTCCAATCGATGTGTCTCTCTCACATCAATGTTTCTCTCTGTCTCTCCCTCTCCCTTCCACTCTCTCTAAAAGTCAATGGAAAAAACATCCTCAGGTAAGGATTACTCGTTAAAAAAAAAAGAAAGTTACAATATTAAATCCTGGCAAGGATGCTGGTAAACTATTTCTCTCATACACTGCTGGTGAGAATCCACAATGGTAGAATAACTCTAGAAAAGTTGGGCATTTCTTAAAAAGTAAATACAGCCCTGGCTGGTTTGGCTCAGTGAACAGAGCGTCAGCCTGTGGACTGAAGGTTCTCAAGTTCGATTCCGGTCAAGGGCATGTACCTTGGTTGTGGGCACATCCCCAGTAGGAGATTAGTGTAACCAAGGAGTGTGCAGGAGGCAGCTGGCCGATGTTTCTAACTGTGTCTCTCTCCCTTCCTCTCTGTAAAAAAAAAATCAATAAAATATATATATTTTTTAAAAGTAAATATACCATATTCTGGGCATTTATCACAGAGAAACAAAAACTTATGTCCCCATGAAAATCTGTAAATGACCATTCTTAGCAGCTTTATTTGTAATATCCTCAAACTGATAATAACAAAACTGTGGTACATCCATATCATGGAATACTATTTAGCAATAAAAATAAATGAACTATTAGTATAAAGAATAACTTGGATGGCTCTCAAGGGCATTATGCTGAATGAAAAGAAAAGCAATCACAAAAGGTCATACACTGTATGATTTCATTGCTGAAATAACAAAATTGTGAAGACAGAAAGCATATTTGTAGTTGCCAGGAGATTGTAGGGGGATAAAGAGGCAAGGATGCATCACTAGTGAGATCTTTTGTGATGATAGAATATTTCTGCATCTTGACTATAGTGGTGGTTACACAAATATCAACAGATATGAAAGAACATAAAGCTATACACATGCATTGCTCTGGGTAAAAGGTACCCTGGATCTCTCTATACTATCTTTGCAACTTTCTGTGAATCTATAATTATTTCAAAGTTTAAAAACAAAAAATATGGAAATATTCAAACAGCCTACATAACTTGTCAAAGGTCACAAAATAAGCAGTGCACAGTTCTTTTTTTTAAAAATGTATTTTATTGATTTTTCACAGAGAGAAAGGGAGAGGGATATAAGGCAGAAACATCAATGAGAGAGAAACATCAATCAGCTGCCTCCTGTACACCCCCTAGTGGGGATATGCCAGCAACCTAGGCACATGCCCTTGATTGGAATGGAACCTAGGACCCTTGAGTGTGCAGGCCAATGCTTCATCCACTGAGCCAAACTGGTCAGGGCAATGCACAGCTCTTGAATCCTGTTTACCTGGTTCTCAAAAATTTATCTCTATCAAAAGCACTGACTCTGATGCCTTCCCTCTTAAAATGATTCAACAAACAAAGTCAATGATGTTGAAAAGGGGGAGAGGGGAAGTGTACTTGAAATGTAAACATAAAAGTCAAATAAAATAGGCTAACTCAATTTTGCAGACAATTGAATGTCAGTCATGCTGGATGTATGGCTTACCTAATGCTTCTTCCCTAGACAGTCTTAAGAAAAAAGGAAGGAGTGAGGAAAGGGACTCGTATTTTAGAGAATCCTTTGAAGTGGAAAAAAATGTAATCCAATAAATATTGCTTTGGAAAGACACATGAAGTAGCAACCAATAAAGACAGGGGACACTGCATTTCAAATGGCTTTGCTTACAGGTGTTTCCCACAGGTCCCTGGGGCTGCTGCTACTACACTTGGGAGGACAAGGGCATCGGGCAATCTGCTACACCACTACCACCCGCCCTTGTTTAGTCACAAGGCCTTAAAAAGAGAACAAACATTTAATTCCCTTGTAAAACAGATGAATGCTTTATAATTTACTAGCAGCTGCTGGCAGCGACACGCTCTGCTCTCATATTCCTATTAAGCAAGCTGTGGCTGATTTATTAAAAGCTCGGATACATCAAAACAAATGACTAAGACATCATTATAGTACTATTTACAACCCCTTAATGGGGTTACGGGTAGGGGCAATGCAGTACATACTGCAAAGTGCTTCCATTCTGTTAGAAAAAGCTATTTCCCTTGAATGGGAGCTGCCATTCTCAGGTAAAAAGATTCAATGATGCATGGTAAGGAAGGGGGCAGGAGTCCTTGCTTGTGAGGGAATCAGGGCCACCTGTGGGAACTATGACAAGACTCAGACAGTCCCTAAGGGCTCTTAGGACAAGGTACAGATGGCTGCCCTACCCTGTGCCTCAGTTTCTCTCTATATATTATCAGAAACTTCTCACCCTCCTCCGATCTATTCTCCAAAATAAATCTAGTAGAAGGAGGCAGGTACTTGAAGGAAATTGAGAGATGGAATTGGGAAGAGGATCACATGATATTGAGTGGAAACGGCACAGGCAGAGCTGTTTTCAGACACTAGAGATGAAGTTCTGGCCTCTGTTAAGTTCAAAGCCGCCAGCTTCCCTTCTCTGTCCCCATCCTTCATCTGTGGCTCTGTCCTTGCTCTCATGCTCATTGTCCTTTGTTCAGCTGTCTACCTTTACCCGCCTCACAAAGGTTTAACGCTACTCTTTTATTCACTTGCATCAAAGCAGCTTACAGGACCCCATTTGTAGGGGCATCAGCCTTCTGAAAAAAAACAATTTGAAGGAGAGAAAAAGGTTAAGTCTCTGAAGTGGGCAGAATGAAGAAGGCCACGTGGACCCCCAGAGAGGTACTGGTGCTGAGGCCCAACATCAGTTCGACTTTAGAAGCTACAGGGGAGCCAAGCAGCTGCTATCTGAACTCATCACATTTACAATGAAATGCAGTCTTCACCATAACCTACAAGGAATGATGAAACCTGATGTGGATGCAGCTTTTACCACATGGCTTTGTGCACTTCTCAAAGGCAGAATAGTAGGTCTTATTCCTTTCTGAACACCCAACACTGAGTCTGACACCTCCTGGACTCAATTAATCATTAACTAAATGAATAAATGAACACACAAGGAATAAACAAATAAGCCTTGTTTTTAAGAGTCTAGTACTTTATAACTGTGTGTGTTTCTACCCACACAGGGCAGCTATGGATTCCAGCTCACTGGATTAAACCCTATCATGGCATGGCACAGTACCAATCCTCATCCAGAAATGAAGAATCTGAACCTGGGGGCTGAACGTTGTGCCTTCCCCAGACCCAGATGGCACCCAGAATAACCTGGAGAATGATGATAAAGCCGATGGCAGCGGATGAGCAACTGTTGGAGCACACACACACTCCACGCATTCTGGGTAACTAACCATTGCTCTTTTTGTTTTTCTTATAGTCTCTAAAACCAGAACTGGAGCAGTAAACGTGCTTCACGGACCCTGACATGCCAAAACAGAAAGTTCACCACTTCCCTCTGTCTTCTACATTCAGCAAAACAAAAAAGGGGGTGATGGGAAGCACAAGAGACATGGTTGAAAAGTTTTAAGGAGGACATTCTAAGAAAACAGAAGTGTGTGGGAGGCCACTGCTCTGTTTATCAGAATTCCAAATTAGGGAAGTGTTAAAGGCAGCATCCCTAATTATTCCTTGACCTTTCCACCAAATCTCTTGTGCTCCCCAACAATTTTTCATCTCTACATAGTACATTATTTTTTAAAATAATTCTTTATTGTTGAAAATTTTACATATGTCCTCTTTTTCTCCCCATTGCCCCCTTTCAACCCGTCCCTGCCCCCCCAACCCAGGCCTTCAGCATCCTATTATATGTGCCCATGGGTTATGCATAAATGCATACAAAGTCTTTGGTTGATTACCTCCCACCCACCCACCCTCCCCCACCTATCTTCTGAAATTCCGCACCGTGTTCCGTGCTTTCCATGTCTCTGGATCCACTCCGTTCATCAATTTTGTTACTTAGCTTCTATATTATGAGTGAGATCATGTGATACTTATCTGTCTCTGACTGACTGACTTATTTCACTTAGCATGATACTCTCCAGGTCCCTCCATACTGTCTCACAGGATAAGAGATTCTTCTTTTTCCTGCTACATAGTATTCCACAGTATAAATGTTCCACAGCTTTTTAATCCACTCATCTACTGACGGGAACTTGGGCTTTTCCAGATCTTAGCTATTGTAAATTATGCTGCTATGAACACAGGGGTGCATAAATTCCTTCTGAATGGTGCTTTGGGTTTCTCAGGATATATTCCTAGAAGTGGGATCACTGGGTTAAATGGCAGTTCTATATTTAATTTTTTGGGGAAACTCCATACTGTTTTCCATAATGGTTGTACCAGTCTGCATTCATACATTCTAAAATAAGCTAATTTTAATGATAAGAAAGGTAATAATATTATAAAGCAACTATAAAAGTATTAGATGAGGGAGAAGAGAGAAATTAGGGCAAGTAAGAGAAATACAAAATACCGAAATTTCACTTGCCAAGGTTAAGAAATTAAGCTCTGCCACCCAATTGCCTGGTTTCTAGTCCTGTCTCTACTACTAGCTAATTAAAGTTGTTGCTCAAATTACTTAGCCTTTCTCCCTATTGTTTTCTCATTTGAAAAATGGGAATTTATAAAGCTTAGATCAGAAAGCCACTATAGGGATTAAATAAAACAATACCTTTAAAATGCTTACAGTAAGAGCTAAATAAAGATTAATATTTATTATCAATATCATGGATTCTGAACCCACTGCCAAGTACAAAAAATCAAAGAATGAGTTGACAAAAGGAAGAAAATGACAAGAGAAGCCCAGTGCTCCAAGTCTCTGCAAAGTCACCTTATAAATACTGTTCTCAGATATTTCAGCTGACTTAGAAGTTTGCAGCTGACTGAAAACCCAATGAAAGCCACAGAGTAATGAGACTGCCAAAAAAGCTAATGTGATCTTGGCTTGCATTAAGAGAATCGCATGGTCCAGAATAATTGTGGAATGGTCAACTATGTTTTCTCTCTATACTCTCAGACCACATCTGACAGTGGCAAGCTCAGTGAATAATAATATTCCTGAAAGCAAAACATATGCAGAACATATTAATGAAAGACCATGACCAAAAAATTTAATCCCAAACAAACTTGAAAGAAATAATAAAACAGGAGAGAAGGAAGGAAAGTGGTCATTTGATCTAAACCCTCATTTTGTCAAAAGGCAACAGAGACCAAGTATAGTGAAGCTCCTCACCAAGGACCTCTTAAAAACAGGAATTGTGTGTCATTTATTTTTATCTCAAGTGTCTGCCCAGAATTGAATTGTGCACAGTTAGTGCCAGAATAGAACCACAAACCCAGCCTCCTTCACCACAGTACTGTGTCAACTATATCAGGGGCTTCCTCTGACTGGACTGGTGGAAATGGAAAAGAAGCACACAGAAGAAAGAACCTGGGAACTCTGTATGAGCTCAGCTCACCTCCAATTCTGTCCAGGTCAGCACTAGTCCCCCAATGTGGTTCTAGTTCACCAATATAACTTTAGAGAGCTTTACCCTCCCTTTGTTTGCAAACATTCCTCCCTGCTGTTATTTCTCTTGTATTCAAAAATTATCAACTTGCCTTTCCCAGATTGCTTCTGATTCATGTTAGTGTGTCCACATACAAACCAAGGAAGCACTAAACAACCAAGGAAAACAAGCTCATGTGCACCTTTTTACTTCACACTCAGAAGCTCACACAGATTAGCAGTGCGGCAGACAACATCCATCCCCCACCTTTTTCTGGCACTAAAAACAGAGTCCTGACTTTAAGCAGAGCAATGTGCCCAGCCTCAGGGAATCAAGAACGATTGCTCTTAGCCAATCATGGTCATCTTGATAGTCTCCTTATAATTAGAGATTGGGAGTGATGGCTGGTGTCATGTGACCAAAGTCTGAGCAATGCGATGTAAGGGCAAATCTTTGTGTAGACTTTAGAGGAAAATCTTCCTCCTGGTAGTAAGCGGTAATACATACCAGCAAAATTATTTTGCTCCTGCAGCATTGCTTCATGTTATGAATGCTAGGAAGACATTATTCCTGGAACTAGAATATCCATCATCTACTCTAATAAAAGCGTAATATTGAAATTAACCATTTCTCTGGGACACCTAAGCCATGCCCACCAGCCAAAGCCACGCCCACAGCCAATCAGAGCGGCTGTATGCAAATTAATCCAGCCAAGATGGAGGCTGGCAGCCATGGAGAGAGCAGTGGCTGGTGAGGCGTGGGTAGCGGCGGGCAGAGTGTGAGCTGGACAGGTGGTGGCGGGTGCTTCGTGGGCAGTGGTAGTGGCGGGTACAACACACGGGGACCCGGCCTGTGGGGAGGGCCGGTCCTGCACCCCAGCAGCCATGAGACCCCAGTTGGCTGGCACTGCTGCCGCTGGGGAAGGAGGCACATGGGGACCCGGTCTGCGGGGGAGGGCAGTTGCGAGGGACCCAGGCCTGCAGGGGAGTGCAGTTAAGGGTACCCAGGCCTGAAGGGGAGGATAGTTGGGGGGGACCAGGCTGGCCGGAGTGGACAGTTGGGTGTGACCAGGCTGGTAGAGGAGGGCTGTTGGTGGGGATCCAGGCCTGCAGAGGACGACAGTTGGGGGGACCCAGGCCAGTAGGTGAGGGAAGTTGGGATGGACCCAGACCTGCTGGGGAGGGCAGTTGTGGGGGGTACTCAGGCTTGCAGGAGAGGACAGTTGGGGGGAGGCATCCTGGCATGGGAGGGTAGTTAGGGGCAATCAGGCCAGCAAAGGAGCAGTTAGGCATTTATCAGAGGAGTGGTTAGGGGCAATCAGCAGGTGAGAAGTTGGGAGCCAGCAGTCCTGGATTATGAAAGGGCAGTCAGACATCCCTCAAGAGGTCCCTGATTAGAAAGGGTGCAGGTTGGTCTGAGGGACACCACCACCACCCCTGACCCCCACTCCATGCACGAATTTTGTGCACCAGGCATCTAGTATAATAATAAGATTACAAGCCTAAGGTTAATTTCCAATACACTGTGAAAAGCAGAGGGAAATGAAGGATGAATAGAGCTTGGAGTTTGCGTCTTTGAGCCTCCAACTCAACCCTGAGGCCTCTTGTTCCTGACTCTGTCAAGATATTACTTTGGTTGGGTTTCCCATTAGGTACAACTGAAAGCATCCTGTTTATGTACATTTTCACAATCCTAATGTATTAATTTCACAGGATGAACAAAATTAGTTCCTTGAAGATTTAAATAACTTTACAAGCCTGAGTTGAGGCCATATGCACAGGCATGATGTTAGGTAATGTGCAACACAATGCAGAGTTAGATGGAAGAGGAGCGGGGAACCTAGGATCCCCAAATGCCAGGGCTAAGATCCACCCACCAACTAAAGCAATTCAGACTCTCCAGCAAGCTCTAAAAAACAACAGGTCTGGAGGACTGAGATCCCAGGGGTATGACTTGTGCTCTTGGAAAACCCTGAGTGTTTTACTTGGTCAAATATTATGCCTCTGCTTTTTAAATATTTCCATTTAAATGTAGATTTTGACCTTCTCGCCAATGAAATATTAATATGAGTATAAAATATATATAATTCATCATCTGAAAGAGGGTCTCTTTCCAGTGTCTGTCGTGTTTCCTATCTGCTATCTTAGGATGACTTCTGAAAACCATGACAGTTTTATCTGCAGAACCCATCTTTGCCAAATGCCTCTCTGACGGAAAGCTGGAAGACCACATCCTCAGATGGCCTGTTAGTTGTGTCTGTTTAATTTCTTTCATTCATTTATCAGTAAGACTGGCTGTTGTTTTCTTTTTATGGCAACAGTCATTTATGGACGAGGTGGACAAAATGAAACTGTCTCCAGAAATACGATGTAGCCTGTTTTAAGATTAACTGGGTTTTCTATTTCTTTCTCATAACTGCAGCCCATTATGTGGAATGGAAGGCTGTTGGGTGTGTTTTTTAATGACAAATTGTGTCATTCATTTTTATTATTTAATCAGCCAAATTATGACTGGTAGATCAAATAAAGCAATAAGGATTAGCCAGTATGTGAATTTTTCCTATTTATTTAATCACTAGAAGCCCAGTGCATGAAAACTCATGCACTGGAGGGGGGAGTGGTCTCCCAACCTGGCCTGCCTCCTCTCACAGTCTGGGAGCCTTCAGGAGTGGGAGATGACCCAGGGGGTCAGGGAATGGCAACACCCCCATCACACCTCTGCTGCTGCCAGTGCCAACAGTGCAAGCCTAGGACAGCCCTGGTTACCTGAGCCTCGGGCCAGCCCTGGGAAGCCGCCATTGGTGGCTTGCCTGAGCCTCGGGGCCAGCCCTGGCAGCTGGGCAGCTGCCATCCGAGGCTTGCCTGCACCTCGGCTGGCCCTGCTTGCCTGAGCCTCAGTCAGTGGGGGATGCAGGAGGACCTGAGGCCCCCAGCAAGCAGGAGAGTGGAGCGACCAGCCTCGGCTGAGGAATGGAAGATACTCTCAACAACATGAGTTATAACTTCCAATTTGTTGGACACCACAATGAAGCTTCAACTTCAGGGGAGGGAGGAAGAGAGGGTTGGGCAGCTCGTTGGAGGAGCCTGGGTGAGCTGTCAGTCAGTGGGGAGTGCAGGAGGACCTGAGGCCCCTGGCAGGGCTGAGAGGACTCTGGTGGCAGTTAGCCCCTGGCAGGCCTGAGGGAACACCAGTGGCAGACACGCGGAGCAACCAACCCCACACCAATGTGGGCACCACCATCTTGAGATGGCAGGACAGTCAATTTGAATATTACCTCTTTATTATATAGGATTTTTAATAACTAATCACTCTAGTATAATGCATAGATACTATTTAATAAACCACTCCCAGAGCCAAACTGTCTCTAGCACTAACTGCCAAAGTAGAAAGGAAAATCGCATTCAAGAGTTCAGATACCTAGGTTCAAATTTTATGACTTTCATTGTTGTAGATTTACACACAAATTACTTCAGATCTCTGAATCTCATTTTCCTTATCTTTATAATGGACATGTGTGTTTACTTTGCAGTTGTGCTGCACAGATTATAATTTGAACTAAGCCATCAAAAGGTTCCCTCGCCGATAAATGAAACTCTTACCTGAGAAAGCCTGGAGTCACCTGTCAGTGTAGGGTACCAAATGCAGCCCTTTGCCCAGACTCTCCCTGGACACCACCCTGCTCCCACCTGGCACATCCTCCGTCATAAGCGTACACACAGAGCAACACTATAGTCGGGCTTCCACTTCACCCTAGGGACCAGCTCTGAGTAAACCTTGCCATTATTCCTAGCTAAGAGTGAAGCTTTATATACCTGAGCTGAAACAGGCAGTCAGCACAGGGCCAGCCATTCGGGATTTACTGTCATCTTAACTAATAAAAGCGTAATATTGAAATTAACCGTTTCTCCGGGACGGGGTAAGCCATGCCCACCAGCCAATCAGAGCGGCTGTATGCAAATTAGCCCAGGCAATATGGCGGCCGCGAGCCGCGGAGAGAGCAGCGGGTGAGTCATGGGAACCAGCAGCCAGCAGAGTGGGCTGGACGGGTGGTGGCTGATACCTTGCAGGGTCCGAGGCGTGCAGGGACCCGGCCTAAGGGGTGGAAAGGCCCCACACCCCAGCGCTGTGAGCTCTGCTTCAACTGCAGCCGCTGGGGAAGGAGGCCCATTGGGACTTGGCCTATGGAGCGGAAAGGCCCCGCACCCCAGTGGCTCTGAGCTCCGCTTGGGCTCACAGCTGCTGGGGAAGGAGGCGCGGGGGACTTGGCCTGCAGGGTGGAAAGGCCCCGCACCCCAGCGGCTCTGAGCTCCGCTTTGGCTCAGAGCCGCTGGGGATCAGAGCCACTGGGGAAGGAGGCGCACGTGGGGACTTGGCCTGTGGGGCGGAAAGGTCCCGGACCCCAGCGGCTCTGAACTCCGCTTGGGCTCAGAGCTGCTGGGGAAGGAGGCGCGGGGGACTTGGCCTGCGGGGTGGAAAGGCCCCGCACCCCAGCGGCTCTGAGCTCCGCTTTGGCTCAGAGCCGCTTGGGCTCAGAGCCACTGGGGAAACAGGCGCGGGGGACTTGGCCTGCGGGTGGAAAGGCCCCCCCCTCCGTCCCCACCACTTGGCTGGTGCTGCTCCTGCTTGGGAAGGAGGCGCCAAGGACCGGGCCTGCAAGGGAGGGCAGCTGTGAGGGACCCAGGCCTGAAGGGGAGGATAGTTGGGGGGGGACCAGGCTTGCCTGGGTGGAAAGTTGGGGTGACCAGGCTGGCAGAGGAGGGCAGTTGGTGGCAATCCAGGCCTGCAGGGGAGGCCAGTTGGGGGGGACCCAGGCCTGTAGGTGAGGGCAGTTGGAATGGACCCAGGCCTACAGGGGAGGGCAGCTGTGCAGGGGGTGGGGATTCAGGACTGCAGGGGAGGGCAGTTGGGGGAACCAGACTGGCAGAGGAGGGCTGTTGGTGGGGATCCAGGCATGTAGGTGAGGG
>PVJC01008080.1:0-49993 GCA_004026665.1 Murina feae | reverse complement strand
TAATGTTTATAGATAACATAAGTATTTCCAAAAATCAAGAGTTAGTATTAATGGTAATAATTTTCAGAGTTGTCTACAATGGCATTCAAAATGTGCAGGGATATATAACAAAAACATTTTTAAACACTTTTACTACAAACTTTATTTCTCTAGAAAGTCAAAAAACGTTGTGTGGATCGTCTGACATGAAGCTCTGGGGAGCTAAATGTTATTTATATGATATGAAACTTGGCTGGTTCTGTCTGTACTGTGCCTGAACAAAAGCCAAGTGCTTTAGAATTTTATATCATAAAATAAAACTTTCACAGGACTCGGTAGGCACAGGTGTGTACTCTTTTCCCTTTTTACCCAAATTCTCTATGTTTATATATTGTAAACTGCACTGTTCTCTTGTTCCATTTCAGCAAATAAGATATATTTTCTATTTTTTTAATATATTTTTAATTACATAAAGTATTACAAAGATTAGTACAAATATCTCTTTTTTTCCCTCTGCCCTTGAGAGGGAAATTCCCAAATTAATTTTCCTATACTTATAATTTGTGTTTTCTTTTTCATGTGCATATCAATAAAATGTTTATATCAAAGTATTATTCAATTAAATCACAAAATTAAAGAATCATAAAGGGACTAAGGAACCAAGATACTGTAGTGGTGAGATTCACAGGAAGCTTGAATGATTTTGAACTCTTTTTTTTTTTTTTTTTTTTTTGTGGTGTGGGAGGGGGGTTTGCAAATTCTGAGACAGCATGAATTGGGGCAAGGTCAATGCAGAGGCACAGATATGAGCCAAGTGTTTGGCTTTATGTCTTCCAAAAATTCACTAATATTTCTTCTTGAAGGTGGATTCATTTAATATTTAATTTTCTAGTGAATTTGTGATTTTGACATTATCATTCTTGATATTTCATGCTATATTCAGATAACCATTATTGTTGGGTGTAAAAAAATAAGTTTTATTTTTCGTTAGATTCAACTGCATTTCATGCCTGGAAATTTGTTTTGGGGATTTATATTTTACTCCTTAAAATGTTTTCTCATATTGTTTTCGATTTTTAAAAATATTTTTATTTTATACACTTACCAATTCCTATGCTTACTTTCTTTGTGGGTTATTATGCTATTTTAACAAAATTCAGCACCACGTTTCAAACACTAATATTATTTTTCTTAACAACCTGGGTACTTTCCACCAAAGAAAAAAGGCTTTCTCTTATGATTCAAAACCTGTATAGTAAATACCATAATGGAAAGACAAACAGTCTCCTAAATCTTTTTTTGGGTATTTCAATTTTAAAAATAATTCTTCTGTATAACTGTCATAATGCTATTGAAAATATGATATTTGATTCCTTCAAAATTCTCAAATCTATTTTATATATCTTCTTTTATCATATTTGTAACATATTCTACATGAGTTATTGATATTTTTACCATGAGACGGGGCATGGGAATTACCAAATATTTTATGTAGTAATAAGTTATCATCTAAGGTAAAATACTGTGTGTGTGTGTGTGTGTGTGTGTGTGTGTGTGTGTGTGTGTGTGTAGGCACCATTTATCTCTATTTCATTATAGACAGCTTTTTTTTGAAATTGACAGGTTGAAAATTTTTCTTCTGCATGCAATACACAAAATTTTCCTCTTATATGGTAATTTGCAGCATTATTATTTCTGTCTAAAAGGAGGATGCAGAATAAACACAGGTTTATCTTTGCATTCTCCAAGATTGTACTAGTATATCTCATAAAAAATGATAAGCAGACATATTTTACTTCCATCTCTGGGTGTGTAAAGGATTCAGAATTATATTCTAAGAAGCATTCTGAAATTGTATAAAACATTAAAAACGTGGTTTTTGACATTAGACTAGAGGCAGCGTGGGACCATGATCTTTAAGACGAGGAAAGCTCACACAGTGAGCTCTACATCATCACAGAGGCTTCGGCCGGCAGTGAGGCTGTCTACACAATACCTGGGAGGAGGACCCCGAATAGAGAGAAGACAGTCTTAATGGAGCAGACAGCTCACAATTGAGGGAGAAGGAGATTCTGAGAAGTGTGCCAAAGCCTTGCATAGCTTTTGCCTTGAGCCTTTGGCATGCATCCGGTGGAATTCCTCAAGGGAAGGCTAAGAAAATTCTGAAAAAGACTTATGAAGTGAAAGTCTCTGTGGATTTCTATTTCCTAACAAAATATTATCATCTTATTCCAATTCAATGAGTTGTTCTATACAAAGTACATTAGACAACATCTGCACATAGTAGGGGTTCAAAATGAAACATGAAAATTGAACTGGAGCGCCCTGAATTCCTGGGTTCTTGTCTTGATGGTTTCAAAGAATGAAGTCAGAAAGGTGATAGGTGAAAAGTATAGAAATTTTATTGCAAGCAGACACTGTATTGCAGGCAGACGCTACCTCCAAAACCTAATTCTAATTTCTAAGCCTAAGACTCCATTCCTCCTGGATGGACAGAGGGGACCCTGAGAAGGGTGACCACTGCTCTCTTTGTCTTGGCATTAAATAGGCTACAGTGCTTTGTCTGAACCTGACCCCTTCTTATCGGTCATTGTGTTACATAGAGTTTGTTTTCAAAGCTCAAAGCCCACATGGTTCCCCCTTCCTCCCCCCCTTATCTTGTTGGTTGGAGTCACTTTTGATTTATCTTAATAACTCTCCCGGTTGTGTTGGCAGAGAAAGCCTTCTTTCATAGCCCTTCCAGCTATTCGGGTCAGGGCTACTTTTGGCCTAACTTATGGTCACTTTAATTGTTCAGGCCCGAGATGCCTTTTGGCTTATGGCTGTCTTTAATTGCACAGACCCTGGTGCCTTCGAGTCTCCATTATGAATTCCTTTCCGATAGACCTCTTTCATTTCTAAGACTTTCTAAACCTGCCTAATTGAACTAGCTAGCTAACTTTTTCAAAAACATGTTAGTCCCTTGAGTAACTTTATCCCCTCACATGTCACCTCCTATATCACTTATTCAGACCACAGTGAACCCCTCACAATTACCTGAATATAATTCCAAGGACATCCTTTCTCACCACTCCATGCCTTTGCAGCTGTAATTCCCTCTGCTTCAAGGGCATTGATTCCCTCTTGAGGTTTTAATAGCTTCATAGGTTTTAATAGCTTTAACATCTACTGCCTGATTTGGAGTAGGCACTACCTCCCCTGGCAGCCTATGTCCTTTATGTGAACAATGCTAAAACAGTGGTTTTGTGGGTCTTATTATCTGTATATTTTCAATGCCATAAAAGCATTGCCTGTGTTTAGGACTGAGTAATTTCCGAAATCATGGAATGGCAATAACACAGAAATTTATTTATGGAACTGTGTAAATCCTTGTTGGCCTTTGAAAGTATTTCCAGTGGGCTGATCTGTTTTACTCTTAAAATATTGACATCCCTACATCTGGTATTGTAAACAATTCAACTGGAGAGAGAAACACAATGCTGGAGAAGGCAATAAGTGATTTTCAGAGGTAATGTCGAGCGTCTCTGGTAGACTAAGGTGACAAGTGGCAGGCATTTAAAAATCCTTTGCAACAACATTTTGGTAAAATTTTAAATATCTTATAGATGACTTCAAAGCCTGTTCTTCCAAAGACATTTCCCATACTGTGCCTTAGAAATTGTGAGTGGATAATACTCAACGTAGGTGACACATAAGGAACTGGGTGGCCCCAAGAGTGACAGGAGGACTGGAGATGGAGAAGTGGCTCAGGTGTGTTGAACTGTAAATACTCCAGTAGTGTGTAGTAGCACTTTGATCTCCTCCTAGAGAATTGCTAACACACTTCAGGCGAACCGTGTCCTATTTTTAGCTTATTGAGAATGTAACTTCCAGATGTGTTCTGGGTTATGCCAACATTTCGCAGGGAACATATTTATAGGCAGTACAAAGTGGAGAAACGTGATTAACAATTTGAATCTCAAATTCTCATTTCTATCATCATATGCACCTTGCATTAAAAAAAGAAATCACATACCAATAAAAGTATTATTTCAGAAATATCAGTCCTTTGTTTTAACCCACATGCCAGGGCCCAGTGTATTTCCCAGAATTAATCACTTTCACTTCTTTATTTTGACCCCTACATTTTGAGCCATGTGCTTATAATTTTTTCTTATGGAAAACATTTTCAATCCCATTATCAAGCTGTTGATAAAAATGCCAAAGACTGTCGAAGCTATTGTTTCTACCTTAGATTGGCATTGTGCTATGTAAGATCTCTGTCATTTGGAAATTTACAAAGGTGCATCAGAGTCTAAAAGATTTTTAATTTGACCGATGAGTAGATATTTTAAACAAAATCAAAAGCGTTTTGTAAAGTTAAATTTCACTGCCATTGATTGATCTATTTATTCAAAGCAGATAAAGATAAAGTTCCCATTGACTACACATGTTTTCTATTTCTTTCTGTGGAAGCAATGATTGTCAATCTGTCAATCACTTGGCATTTAACAATACAACTATTTCATATATATTCTGTATCATATATACTTATATGTTTTCAGGTATTGTGCTATCTCTTAGACCTATGTTACCCTTATTCTGTTTTTTTCAAAATTACATTTGCTATTGTTGACATTTCTATTTTCAAATTCTGTGAAAATCCACATGAGATTTTCATTATCTGTTAACAAGTTGTATTACTCAATTAACTTGGCTCTGTTTTTTGTTTGTTAAAGAAGGTGGGAGTTGTTTCTATGTTAAGAACTTGAAAACTCCCTTTTAGCTTGTAAGACAGAATGAATATATATCTTTAGAAAACTCATTTTTTATGAAGCAGAATCTAATATTGGTTTAGAACTTGGAGTGGAAGAGAAAATATACCTAAATTCTGGTCCTAATTCTGCCCTTCATTAGCTGTTTATCAGTGTATCAAAGCCTTAGTAACTGCATTATGAAATAAAGACAAAAATAATATATGAAATAATTTTTGAACATAATAGGTCATAATACAGTCAGAATAATAAGGGCTTGTAAATGTCACTACTTTTAATCATCATTTCTGAAAAGTTAGTTCATATGTCTTTTTATTCAAAATTAAATTCACTATAGAAATATCTATATTAGGTCATCAATTGAACTTTTAAGTAAAAATGTAAAAATTTCTATTTTGTTTTCTACTGTATTTTCAAAATATTTCAGGATCATGACAGAAAATAAAAAAAATTAACATCTCAGATTAACAGTATATTAAACTATCCCAAAGTCTATATTTCATTTACCCATCAAGATAAATTAAGAGATACAAGGATAGATTTTGCCACTGTTGAAAAGATATCCTATATAATAAAGAGGGAATATGCAAATTGACCATCACTCCGGTCAATTTGCACCCACAGCTGAGGCTAAGTTCCCATAATGAGCCTTAAGGAGCAATCAGCAGGGACCTGAGGCTGCGCACCCACCCACCTCCCACATGGGGCTTGACAGGGGACCTCAGGTCGTGCCTTCCACCCGCAGGGCTTGATAGGAGACCTCAGGCTGCTCCCCCCACCCTGGCACCAGGCCAGAGGAACTCAGGCTGCACCCTCTTTCCTGATGCCAGGCCAGGGGACCTCAGGCCATGCCCCCCCACCCCAGCACCAGGCCAGGGAACCTCAGGCTGTGCCCCCTGCCCTGGTGCCAGGCTGGGGGATCACATGCCACTCCCTCCACCCAGCAGGCTTGATGGGGGACCTCAGGCCATGCCCCCCTGCCCTGGCACCCAGGGGACCTGAGGCTGCACCCCCCCACACACACCTGGCAGGGCTTGACAGGGTGGGATGGGCCAGGTCTGGATCTAGCCCAGTGAGGGGGGGGACAGCCAGGTTTGGGTCTCAAGCGATTTTGAGGTGCACGTGGGTGGTTGAAGACTTGACTCTGGGTTCCATGGTGCACCCCAGACTTTGACAGGAGGAAGATTTTCATATATGTTTTACTAATTTCTTTAATCTCTGACACTTCTATTATAGAGAAAGGGCAAATAGCAATATTAAAATATTTCCTCTAATTAATCCCCTTTTAATGTGCACGAATTTCGTGCACGGGGCCACTAGTTTTATATATAAACAAAGAAAAATACATTAAAGAGACAATATCGCCCTGACCAGTTTGGCTCAGCAGATAGAGTGTCAGCTTGCGGACTCAAGGATCCCAGGTACGATTCTGGTCAAGGGCATGTACCTTGGTTGCAGACACACCAGTGGGGAGTGTGCAGGAGACAGCTGATCGATGTTTCTCTCTCATCGATGTTTCTAACTCTCTATCCCTCTCCCTTCGTCTCTGTAAAAAATTAATAAAATATATTAAAAAAGAGACAATATCAAATAATGAAAACAATACAGTATATGACTAGCTTGTTAAATAATGTAAAGTGAAAAATATATATGAATACAATTTGTGAAAATAATTTTAAGACAGCAGATTCAGGATTCATAAAGCATATATCTACACTAATAAAAGAGAAACATGCAAATTGGTGTCACTCTGCTATGCCCACCAGCCAATCAGGATGAGTATGCAAATTAACCCAACAAAGATGGTGGTTTATTTGCGTATTTGAAAGCCCTATTCTTACAGGAATCTTCCTGCAACGGGCCTCTAGTGTGTGTGTGTGTGTGTGTGTGTGTGTGTGTGTATACACATATGTGTGTGTGTGTGTGTGTATGCCTAAGTGATCTTTATGACCAAATGACCAGTTGACCAGTTGCTATCATGCGTACTGACCCCCCAAGGAGAAGATGCTCAATGCAGGAGCTGCTCTCTGGTGGTCAGTGTGCTCTCACAGCCAACCTCCCATACCTTCCCCTGAGCCGGCTGGCCCCAGTAGACCTCTCTCCCCTTACCCCTCCCCCTGCCAACACTTCCTGGTGAGCCCCTCCCCCCAGACTGCTCCTATTGGCCAGCCAACCTCTTGCAGTCCTCCCCCACCCTTCCCAGTGCCAGCTGGCTCTGATTGAGCTGGGCAGCCAACCTCCCATTCCCCTCTCCCCCTCGCTGGCAGTCCCTCCACCCAGCCAACCAGCCCTGATCGACCCCTCCTCCTTGACTGGTCAACCTCCCATTATCCCTGTCTGCACCCCAGCCACCTGCCTGAATACCCTGATAGGGACTGGGCAAGATGTCCCCGATGAGCCCCAATTGCCAGCCAGGCCGAGGGACCCCACGAGTGCATGAATTTGTGCACAGGGCCTCTAGTTTAAAATAATTAAACTATGATAGGATTAGATAGTCTATAAGCTGTGTATAAAAAAATCTCCAAAGCCCAGCTATCCTTGCTCAGTGGTTGAGCGCCGATCTATGAACCAGGAGGTCACCATTGGATTCCTGGTCAGGGCACATGCTCAGGTTGTGGGCTTCATCCCCGGGTATGCAGAGGCAGCCAATCAATTATGCTCTCTCATTGCTGATGTTTCCATCTCTCTCTCCCTCTCCCTTTCTGTCTGAAATCAATAAAAATATATAACAAAAGAAAAAATAAAAAAATTCCCCTAATGAAAACACTCAAAGAACTTATCAAGTCCTCTGTTATTTGTGTTAGATGTTGAAAAATATTACTGTATGTGATCTATGGTCATTATTGTGATTCATGAGATGGCATGCTAAAATAGATTGCAAGTTTTAGTCTTATAGAAAAAATTTATATTATAAAACACTAGAGGCCTGGTGCACAAAAATTTGTGCACTTGGGAGGGGGGGTCCCTCAGCCCAGCCTGTGCCCTCTCACAATATGGGACCCCTTGGGGATGTCTACCTGCTGGCATGCCTGGCCAGCCTGGGTGAGGGGCTGATGGCTGTTTTCAGGCTTGCCAAGCCCCCCAGTGGGGACCCTCACCCCATGGGGGTGTGGCCAGCCTCGATGAGGGACTGATGCCCCTTTCAGGCTGCCCAGGGTTCAGGTCCCTCCTGAGGTGCCTGGCTGGAAGCAGGTATCTGGGATTTATTTAACTTCTATAATTAAAATTTTGTTGCCTTGGTCCCCTGTTTGAAGCCCAGGTTGCCTCTGACAACCCAAGGTCCCAGCCTGGCAGGTATCCGGGGTTTATCTTCTATAATTGAAACTTTGTAGCCTTGAGTAGAGCTCAGGGCCAAAGGGCCCTGGCTTTCTCCATTGCCTGGGGCAACTCCAGCGCTGTAGCCACCGCCATCTTAGTTGAGTTAATTTGCATATTCGCTTCTGATTGGTTGGTGGGCGTGGCTTGTGGGCATGGTTTGAGGGTGTAACGGAGTGAGGCTTAATTTGCATATTACTCTTTTATTAGATTAGATTGACTTTTATTTGAGAGATACAGCTCCTCTGTGTAAGAATGAGGTGGCATATCTGAATTTCTTGTATTTGGAGACGGTTGTAATGTACAAAAAGTCTGGGATTCTTTCATATTGTAACTGGTTAAAAATGGGCCCCTCGAGAATGGAAGATATACCTTATAAACCAGCAAGCTCATAATCCCTGTAAGTATTCATGCAGAGCTTAATTTTCTATTTACTTTTGATATTGTGGAAATAAGTCTTGAAACTTTCTAAACTCTCATTTAATGATATAATTTTGTGATTTTATGCCTGTTCCAATGACTTGTCACTAGAGAGTATAGGCTTAATTTGGTTTTAAAATGTAATAAAGCATGGTATTACAAACAGTTAAACAGTTGATATAAGCAGGGATCAGTTAATATGATTTTGGAATTAAGGAACAAAAAAGCCAACACAAAGTGTTGTAAAAAGCTAGGATAATTCTGGCTTATATAAATTAAATCTTATATAAAATAAATGGCAGAAAGATTGAAAAGTGGCCCAGGAGCCTTTTAAATCAACTTGTCTGTGCACAGCATTGGTTTCTTGTTATGGTTAGTTTCCTTGTGGCAGTGGGATTAATGCAGTAATTTTAAGGGCAACATGTTTCTTCATTAAAGTTCTGCCAGATTGTAATTATGTTCCCGGAAGTTCTCCCAGAAAAAAAAAATAAACTTCTTTCTGGAAGATGTAAACTTGCCTGTCTTCATATATCACGGGCCCAACTGGACACCTGTCTTTTTTTTATTAATATTGTAACAAAGGTTGTGGAACTATCCTGATGCATTTTCTCACACATCGGTCCTGGAAATTGATATGGAATCATATTACCTTAAGACATGCAGTCCATGAGAAAAGAACGGAAGTCTGAAAAAACTAAACTTGTGTTTGGAACAACAAAGCAGGAAGGAAAGATTTGATTTTTGGAAAGCAACAAAAAATTTCTATAGTATACAACAAAAAAGCTAGCTTGTTGAAATAATACATCTGCCATAAACAAAACATGTGCTCTTCTCCGGAGATGATATTGCTGTTATATTTCATTGCTAAATTAAGTGGCAACCTACTGGTGACGGACTCTATAAATTGCTACAAAATCTTTCAACACATTGTATACATCACATTAAACTACACACAGTGTCATGCTTCAGGGAAAAAGAAATAGAGGAGTTTGAATCTTACAAACTTTATATACTGGTAAGTTGAAAAATTAAAATCTATTTTCTAGCAGAGAAAACACTTGAAGTCAGGCTGTTAGGTCTTTCTGAAAAGCTAGGGAATGAAAGCAAAACAAAACAATAAAAACAACAAAAAAACTAAAGGTGGGAAAAAGACACCTTTTAAACAAACACTCCCTTTTCGCATTGAAAAATGGACACAGGGTTATAAAGGAAGTTGGAGGTCAGCTCAGAAACCAGATGATAAAAGAATAAAGAAAAGAGAAGGAAGTTGAAGATCCTGAAGGACAAGGTTTGATCAAAGGGTGTAGTGTGAGCATTAAGTGTTCTTCATTTCAAACCCAAGACTCGATATAGGGGCAATGAAGGTGGAAAATAATATATAAGTGTTTTGCATACTGTTACCACTAGAAATCAGCAACAAAAACAATGGTACGGGGACAAAGTGAGATATAGAAGAAAAGAATAAACATGTTAATTGTATAGGCAAAAGATGGGAGTCAACATTTTACCACTGACACAATGGTATTAAGATTAAATGACAAAATAGGGGGAAAGGCCACTAAATGAGTATAAGCTCAAAGCTAACCATTAGAACAAAACCATGAACATCTTTAACTTCCAAAACAGTTCGTAAGAAGCAAGGAACACACATCACCTAGTGAAAGAGCTACACCAAGCATAATACAAATAGAACAAAAAGAGCAAACATCAAACTGATTGATTTGATCAACAAATGCAAATAATATTAACCCAGGGTTTAAAATAAAGGGGTGGGCAAAAGTAGGTTTATAGTCATGAGTATGCGAAACATAGTTTATTCTTTTGTTACTTATTATATCACTCATTTCTATTACATCTGTAATATTTACTATCCTTGTATTTTTTTTTACAATTTCACTTACAAAAAAAGACCTAACTATCTGCTTCATATGAGGTATACACATTTAACACATGATCATTCAGATGCCTAAAAATAAAACATAGTCAACATAGTCAAAAAAACAAGAGTAGGACTTGTCCTCTTAACATTAGACAAAGTAAAATGCAAGCCAAAAAACATGGGGAGAGCCAAGGAAATATATGTTTACAATTCTCAATGAGGCCAAAAATGGGAATTTACGAACACCAGGTTACACAAATACTGTAAAAATCACTAACTGCAGTAGATTCAAGGAGCTACACATCTACAATTCACTAATAAAAATATTTCAAAACACAAGATATGAAGACAGCACAAAACACATAAAATTAATAAAATATAACTATTGAAGCCCTACCTATATTTTCATAAGGTACTATAAGATGCCTATGCCAAATGATACAGCCCAGTAATGCAGAATGTGCCCTCTTTACATGTATGCTGTGAACATTCACAAAGTTGCTCATCGCTGAGGTTATTAAAAGACCATCAGTAAATTCCATACAGCAAAAAATATTTTTAAATGTCTCCAATAACAATGCAATAAATTAGACATCTAATAAAATTCACAAATGAAAAGGTCATTTTAATGGGAAATTAAAAGTTTTCTATTAAACAGCTCATGCTTGAAATAGGATATACAAAGTAAAATTACAAAAATAGTTTTAAAATGTTAATGGAAAACATATTGCTATTTATGGAGTGTATTTGAAGCAGTGAAAACATATTTTAAACTTGAAACAAATTTAAAAATTAAGACAATAAATAATTAAAAAATGAAATCTTATCCAATCGTAACAATAATGACAAAAATAACAAGTTAAAAAGTCATAAATATGGAACCAGAAATTAATGAATTAGAAATGGACTTCATTTATTTTCAGTATTTTACATAGAGAATACAGGGAAGTAGAGAAAAAGTTTGTTTTTTCTAATTTAATATAATACCTTACTAGCTGTTTTTTTTTTTTTTTTTTTACTTTTTAATGCATACGGTATTTTTGATAAACCACATTTTTTATAAAAGGATACATACTAAAATATTTTATTAGCATATTGGATTTGAAAACGTATATTATTTTATTAAGTAAAATGCTCTATTAACCTGTTCTAGCTATAATATAAGGAGCTTTCCCCAAACTATTAATTATATTAAATCAATTTCTAAACTCTAAAACTTTTTATTTGTGTTAAATAAGTGCATATATGTTTATCAACCACTTTTAATTTAAGAAATTAAAAATACATGAATAGCAGCAACTCTGATAATTTTGCGATGCACAAAGCCTACTCAATTCACTAGCCATTTAGTGAACTGGAAATAATTTCTTAGTAACTTGAAAAAAATGATAATAAAACATTTCTATTCTTCAAACGCAAACATAAGACTCACTGTTCTTTGATTATCATCCCAGTCCATGAACAAGAAGTTACAAAACCAGTGCTGAACCCATCTGGGTCAGTTAGTGCCAGTTTCATCTCATGTCTATGCCTTTGAAGTCAGCTAATGACAGCCTCATACTGCAGTGTCACTCCAATGACCACGACTGTCAGCCAATCAGCGAGATTTACAGCCCAGTCACATGCTTCCACAGCTGAATGTCAGCTGGTTTATAAGCACCCTAACTTCCTGAAGTCCACCAACTATTGAACTAAGTGCTTCCCTGAATCCTATAAACAAAGCTCTTGCTTTTATCCCAAAGACTGTATTTTGCAAACACACTGCTCTCCTATATTTAACAGACGATAAATTCAGTTATTTAATTTTTTTATTGACATTATTAAGTAACTGTTGAATAACTTCTAATTGATCAGTAATTTTTATCAAAGGCTTTATATGAACTAAACAAAAAATGAATTGGGCTGACTCTGGTTTCCAGACTGGTAGCATTCACTGGGGACGTTCTGCCTTCTGCACAGTCTGTCCTGTGTGGACATAGGAATTTGCTGAGTGTACCTTACCCAGATTGGCTGAACAGCATTTGAAAAAAAGAAGGATGAAATCTGTCATTAAATGTATTGTAAAGCATTGACAAAAATGATGAACTACTGCCTTCAGATATGATTGTTTTGGGTGATGGTTTTGACATGCCATAGATTGGCATAACTCTTATAGTGAACATTATCTCTCTTCCCAGAAAAGTCCTGGAAGAAAATGACAGACTCCTGCCAAACTTCTATAAGACATAGATGCTAAGTTGTTTTTGACAGGAAAATGAAAGTTCCTCACAGACTGACAAGGATTTTAAATGTCTATACTGGAAATGTTTTTGTACTAAGCTTAAAGAGAATACAAGGGAACAGAGATCCCATGCAAATGGTAGCCAAAAGAGGGCAGGGGTGTCTGCACATATATTAGACAAAATAGACTTGAAGTAAAAAACTATCATAAGAGACAAAAAAAATAATCATTTAATCTAATAAAAGAGTAATATGGAAATTGACTATTTCTATGGGGCACCCAAGCCACGCCCACCAGCCAATCAGAGCAGCTATATGCAAATTAACCCAGCCAAGATGGAGGCCGGCAGTCATGGAGCTGGAGTAAACAGAGTTTTCCATTGCACCAGGAGTAAACTGTCTGCCTAGGTGGCTGGGCTTCTCCAGGCTCCAGGCAACATATTTTCAACATTGTTGCAATTATAGAAGCCTTGGAGCTGAAGCAAACAGCAGGCTTCAGTTGCACCAGCAATGGAGGAAACTGCCTACCTAGAGTCTACTAAGGCAACATTCTTTCAATTATAGAAGCCATGAAGCTGAAGCAGACAGGAGGCTTCATTACCTGCCTAGGCTTTGGCTTACAGGAACAGTGTATCAATTATAGAAGATAAATAAACCCCAGAAACCTGCATCCAGTTGCCAGCCTTGCTGAGACATTGGGTCAATGGGAGCTGTGGGAAGCTTGAAAGCCTGAAAACACCCCTCAGCCCGTCACCCAGGCTGGCCAGGTACCTCAGTAGGGACCCAAAACCTGAAGGGATTATGGGCAGCCTGAAAGCCTGAAAACAGCCCTCAGGCCCGCACCCAGACTGGCCATACCCCAATGGGGTGAGGGACCCCACTGGGGGCTTGGCCAGGCTGCAAACAGCCATCAGCCCTTCACCTAGGCTGGTCAGGTACCCTAGTATGATTACAAAAGTGTCAGGACACTGACAAAATCAGAGTATTCAAATATATAAAGCAAGCATTGACAAATCTGAAAGAATACATAGATAGCAATACAATAATAGTAGGAGACTTCAATCTTCAATACCTTATTTCAATGGATAATACATTCAGACAGAAAGTCAATAAAGAAACAGCAGGCTAGAATAACAGTACAGATCATATAGACCTACTAGACTAATAGAGCATTCCATTCAATAGCATATATACATTCTTCTCAAGTGCACTCAGGACAATTCTCCAGGATCAATTACATGTTAGGGCAAAAAACAAATCTTAACCATTTTAAAAAGCTTGATACATTTTCTGATCACAATGAAATAAAAATAAAAATCAATAAAAGAAGGAGAACTGGAAAACATAAATATGTGGAAATTAACATATCCTTAAACAGCTGATGGTCAAAGGAGAAAATCAAAGAGAAATTAGAAAATAATGATATATTCATTTTTCCAAGTCCTTTCTTCCCTTTAACCAAAATCTGGATTACCAGATGCAATAAAATTATTTTCTTATGTAAAGGTTATCAGCATTCATAGATAATCTCAGTGATTTATTAAAGGTAAATTGAAAGATAACCATATAAATATCAAAGACTCTCATTGGACCAACCTGGTGGAAAGTGCTGTTCTCACCTTCAGTCTTTTAATTCTAATACCTTCTATGACATGTGCATCACTATTTTATTATTTTACTGCTAAGCAAACTCACAGAGGTTAAGTGATTTTCCCTACATATATAGCTACAGGGGGCAAAGTTCTCATCTGTGCCACATATCCCAGCCCAGCAGACTGCGAAGCTTAAAATATATAGAGGAAAATTTTCTGGTGCCCCATAACATCCCTTACCCTCCCATGAAATGGTAATGACTAAACAGTAATTGCTGCTTTGAAGCATGTTGTTAAATATACTCTTTTTTTCCCCCAGGAAATAAAATGAAGAGTTTAGAAATGAAAAAAGTAATCTGTTTGCTTGATAAAATATAGAAATGTTTAAAAACTATATTTTACAAGGTAACTACTGAATATTTGTATCCATGTCTTTGAAAAATCTGTTCCATTTATATGAAAGTGTTTTTAACTATGATATTCAGTTTTAACCATATAAAAATAGTGCCATCTTATTTATTAGCTCCATTGCTGATTAAATCAACTTTCCACATAAACAACTTTTATAAAATAGCTCCCACATAATGAAAAATAGAAATTGTTGCAGAAATTTACCATTAAGATTAAAGACTTGCTTGAGAGAAGAAGAGATACAGGATAGAAAAATAAATATTCACTATTGATACAGTGAAATATAAAATAATGATATAAAAAGTTATTTGTATCTGCTTTTAATAACTTTTGATTTAAGTATTAATTTTTAAAATAATTTTATAGAGGCCTGGTGCATGACATCTATGCACTTGTGTGTGTCGGGGGATGTCCCTCAGCCCATCCTGTGCCCTTTCACAGTCCGGGAACCCTCGGGATGTCTGACTGATGGCTTAAGCTGCTGCGCTCACCAACCTTGAGCCTGGCTTCTGGCTGAGCAGCATTCCCTCTTTGGGAGCATACTGACTACCAGGGGGCAGCTTCTGCTTCTGCATTGAGCATCTGCCCCCTGGTGTCAGGGTGCATCATAGCAACCAGTTTTTCCACTCTTTGGTCAATTTATTATATAGGATATTTAAATTCAATGTGTATTAATTTCATTAACAATTTATTACATTATTTAAGACAATAGTACAGATGTTTCACGCTGTAATAAATAGAAGTTTGCTAGGATTTAGTGATATATAAGCTATAAAAGCACAATAAATAAGTATAG
This sequence comes from Murina feae, assembly GCA_004026665.1. NCBI lineage: Eukaryota > Metazoa > Chordata > Mammalia > Chiroptera > Vespertilionidae > Murina > Murina feae. Next base: position 34,627 of record PVJC01008080.1, on the reverse strand, counting down.
GTATTTGAGTGATGCATATAAATAGAAAACAGAGATTGAACTGAAAAGTTTGTGACATAGTGAATGATAAAAACACTCACTGAAATAGGTGTCAGTGAATATGAAGCAAAGTAAAGTTCATTCCAATTTACCATGTAGGTTATTGTGATAAATAAGAACCTTCCTAGGTTGCTAATTTTTTTCTTACAACGTATTGACACATCACTTAAAACCCCAGGGTCTAAAACAAAATTTATCAAATATATTTGTACTAGAGGCCCAGTGCATGAAATTTGTGCACTAGGGAGGGGGTGTCCCTCAGCCCAGCCTGCACCCTCTCCAATCTGGGACCCTTCGAGGGACATCCCTCTCGCAATCCAGGACTGCTGGGTCCCAACTGCTCGCCTGCCTACCTACCTGATTGCCCCTAACTGCTTCTGCCTGCCAGCCTGATCATTGCCTAACCACGCCCCTGCCAGCCTGATCGATGCCTAACTGTTCCTCTGCAGGGCTGGTTGCCCCCAACTGCCCTCCCCTGCAGGGCTGGCCCACCCCAACAACCCTCCCCTGCTGGCCCAGTCATTGCTAACTGCCCTTCCCTGCAGGCCTGTTCCCCCAACTGCCCTCCCCTGCCTGCCATCTTGTGGAGGTCATCTTATGGCCACATGGGGGTGGCCATCTTTGACCACTTGGGGGTGGCCATCTTGTGTGTTGGAGTGGTGGTCAATTTGCATACTTGTTGTGACTAATTAGCATATCATGGATAATTAACATATCCCTCTTATTGTGTTGGATTGATGGTCAATTTGCATACTGGTCGTGCCTAATTAGCATATTTAGGCTAATTAGCATATCCCTCTCTTATTATATAGGATTATATAGGATATTATATAGGATAGACCATAATTTGCCAAAGTATATTCTAAGACATTTGGTTCTGCTAGATAATTTTTAAAGCCAATAAAGCCTCCTCCTCCACCCAAAAAATCTGGGATTGTGTATTTTTGGACAGTGCAAAATGTTTTCCACCTTAAGAAAAATTATAAATTACTTTAGCATAATACAATTCTCAAAAATTCCACAGTAGTAAAGTTATGTAGACTTTGTTTAAAAACCCATAAAAGTAAGTCTTCCATTAAATACAGGAGAGAGAAATGTCAGGACCATAGAGCAGTGATAGCCCCTTCATTTCTCATTATAAATGCCCCTTCTTAATACCATGATTAAAATTTATTTGGGTGTGGTTTTTATTTTGGTTTTTCTCAGAGAAGAAAAACTCAATTCATATTTTTAAAATGTGAAATTCTCTAACAAATAGATGTAAGCCTATAGATTTAACTATACATTTGACCATCTGATAAATCATTTTATACCTAAAAATTTCAAGATTATTAAGCCAATTCTTTCACTTCATTCCCCATAAGCCCTCTGGACCCATTTCCCATTTCAACAGCAATGCTCATTTTTGGTATTTGATGCATATGTCCTTGGATTCACATTCTACTTTAATATTACAGCTTGTATATGGATATATGCAATTCTACTAAAACGGTATTGTTATACAGATCTCATTCCAAGTCTTACATTTTTCATTAAATGGTATGTTTTTAAAATATGTTCATGATTGTGTACTTACAGACTTTAGTTTCTTCCGGTGCATAGTATCCCATAATGATGATCTAGTGGGTTTTACTCATTTATTTCCCTAGTGTTAGTCACTGTGTTCAATCCAGCTGACTGCTAGCACAGCCCCACTGTGACTCTGATTGAGCATTCCTCTAAAAGGATTCAGATTCAGAAATGAATGACTGTGTCATAAAATCTAAATATAATATGGAAATATTTGGTCCATGCCAAAAGGTCCTTGGTATTTGGTCCTGTCAAAAAATATCTATGCTTAAGAAAACATCCCTGGATTCAGACAGCCCATAATATAATTAATACTTTCCCACTTTTGTTATATATTTTGTTCTTAATGTCTGTCTGTTTCACTTTGTCTTTTTCTAAAATATATATTTTTAATTGATTTCAGAGAGGAAGGGAGAGGGAGAGAGAGATAGAAACATCAATGATGAGAGAGAATCATTGATTAGCTGCCTTCTGCACACCTCCTACTGGGATCAAGACTGCAACCAGGGTTTCGCAAGCCAACGCTTCATCCACTGAGCCAAACCAGCTAGGGCTGTCTTTTCTGTCTCTATTCAATATTAACATAAATCTATATAAATTTATATTTTAAAACAATGAGGTTTTAAAGGAGCATATAGTGCAACAGTCAACCAAACTTTCTGTCCTTTTATGCAATGAACGAAGTATCTATCATGCTTCGGTTTGGGAATTGTGCTGAGTTATATGACTGTGTTATAATATATTTAAAAGAATACAATCTCTCTTGTACCTACCAACCAATGGCACACATGGAGAGTGAATGGTTGGAGTGTGACTCAGGGGTGTAGCTATGAAATAAGGATTTGTAATTAGTTTACATAGAACCAAATGGTCTTACTCTTACCCCTTTTTTTTTTTTTGAGTGCTTTAAAATACAACTAATATATAGCTATATAGCATATTGCTTGCCATAGATTCATGAAGCAATAAAGAAGTGTTCATGTGGGAAATAGATGGTGTTTAATTTGTTGAGTGCCAATCAAAATGTAGCTGGTTCTTTGGTTGATGCTGCTCTTTAAAATTTAAAAATTATAGTGGTATAATCAACACTGACCTTTAAATCAGTTTGGAGATTAATGGAACAGTAGTCCCCTTGTGATTGATACAATTGAGCATAATTTTTTCACACATATTTTCAAAAATTATATTCAACTCACCTAATTTGTTATTTCATTTTGTTCATACATTGGTTTTCATCCTTGTCTACTAAACATTGTGAAGGACATAGAAGACAATATTGCTTTCCAGTTTTCTGTAGATTTTCTGCTATAGCTGGCTCACTCCTCCGAGGTGATTTTTTGCATTCAAATTTAGTGTATTATAATGTTATGTTTCTTGTTTTTAGCAATTTGCCGCTCCTCCTGCTGTTTGAGAATCATTATATGCATGTGTACAGAGTCAGTCATTCCTCTACTTAGATTTTTTAAAATTTTCTTCTCAAGTGCATTTGTTATTCAAATACCACTTTGCCCTGGTGGCTGCTATCTCTCGTTCTTTCCTGACAGCTGGAGCGGTGTCGTTATGTTCTGTGCTCTGGACCTGGGCTATGCTGTCTCTCTCATTTCCCTTATGGGCTACATTCTGCTTGGCTGCTGTAGAGTTCTGCCGTCTGCTTGTTTGTTTACAGGCTCATTGGAATTCATTCACAAATGTGGCTTGTTGTTCTTTTCAATGGGAATCATACCCTTTTTTCCCCTTTTGTATTTCTACTGTCCCTGTATTTGCAAACAATCATTTCATAATTTCTTGTTTTTCCTCCCATCATATTGCATGTTTATTCATTCAGATGTTAAAAAAATATAATAGAAATGGCTTTACATTTGTTTATCAAATAATTCCTCTCTCAACTAGAAGGACTCACAGATTAGCTTTCTAGCCCAGACTAAAGGCTATCCTCAAAGCCGCTGCTATTGCCTGGCCAGCATGGCTCAGGGGTTGAGCGCCTGCCTGTGAATCAGGAGGTCACAGTTCATAGCACAGTTCCTAGCCGATCAGGGCACATGACTAGGATGCAGGCTCTATCCCCAGTGTGGAGTGTGAAGGAGGCAGCCAGTCAATGGTTTTCTCTCTCCCTCTCCCTACCTCTCTGAAATCAATAAATTTCTATACTAATAAAAGGGTAATATGTTAATTAGACCAGACGTCTTCCGGATGACCATCAGACATCCTTCCTGACAAAGCTGGGCCCAGGCGAAGCCTCTGGACTGCAGTCCTGTACACCAGAGCCTATGGCTGTGGCCCAGGAGAGGGAGAAGCCACCCACCCTGTGGCCCCACCTCTCAGTGCCTGTGGCCCAGGTGAAGCTGCCCACCATGGTCCCCTGTGGTTGTGGCCGGCCCAGGTTCTAGGTGCCTGTGGCCAGCTAGAGGGAGGAAGCCTGGGTCCTGGGTGCCTGTGGCCAGCTGGAGGAGGGAATCCTGGCTCCTGGGTGTAGGGCTGAGATAGAGGTGGTTAACGGCAATCATGCAGGCAGGCAGAGTTGGTTAGGGGTGACCAGGCAGGCAGGCAGAGGGGTTAGGGGCAATCAGACAGACAGGTAAGCAGTTAGGGGCCAGCGGTCCTGGATTGTGAGAGGCATGTCCAACTGCCTGTTTAGGCCCGATCCCACTGGCAGTCATACTACCTCAAGGTGTCCTGGATGGGGAGGGGGGTACATGAATTGGGACCCTCCCTATGCATAAATTTCATGCACTAGGCCTCTACTATATTTTTTAAAAAACTGTTGCTATTGAATGCGACCATTTCTTCCATCATCCAATCTAACAAAAGAGTAATATGTAAATTGACCATCACTCTGAGACACCAGAGACATGCCCACCAGCCAAGCCACGCCCACCAGTCAATCAGAATGGCTGTATGCAAATTAACCCAGCCAAGATCAAGGACTGGCAGCCACGGAGCTGGAACAAGCAGGAGGCTTCCGTTGCAACTGCCTGACTAGGCTGGCGGGCCTCTGCTCAAGCAACAATGTTTCAATTATAGAAGCCACAGAGCTGAAGCAAACAGAGGCTTCTGTTGCCTGCCTAGGCCTTGACTCAAGGTAACAAAGTTTCAATTATAGAAGATAAATAAACCCCAGAAACCTGATTCCAGCCAGCCTCGCTGGGACCTTGGGTCAATGGGAGCTGTGGGCAGCCTGAAAACGGCTCTCAGCCCCTCACCCAGGCTGGCCACACCCCTGTGGGGTGAGGGTCTGCACTGGAGGGGTTTGGCCAGCCTGCAAACAGCCCTCAGCCCCTCACCCAGGCTGGCCAGGCATGCCAGCAGGTGGACATCCCCTGAGGGGTCCCAGACTGCAAGAGGGCACAGGCCGGGCTGAGGGACCCCCTGGAGTGCACAAATTTTTTGTGCACCGGCCCCCTAGTTAAGTATAAAGTAAGCACTTCCTCTATTGCCTCAATAACTCCTCTGTCCTGGAAAACTCATTTCATAACTAAGAACTTTTCAGACCATTCTTTATTGTACCTTCTCTGTTATTTTTTATTGAGTTAGTGCAAAAATTTGTGTAAAATATCTTTCACATGTGCTTTTTCATATTCTATTTTTTTGAGTTTTTTAAATTTAATGTTAATATATATTTGAATACATAGTTTATTAATATTATGGGATTCTTTTAATAGAAAATTTCAAATACTGTTATACAACTGAATCAGAGTCTTCAGATCTTTCATGTTTTGGTTTTATATTATTGTCTATTTTAGAACAAATGTCTCTTTAGAACAAATTTTATTACATAGACAATACTAAATTATACTGAAAATCACTGTAGGAATAAAGGATAAAAGCAAATATGAGGCAAAATATTATCATATGAATTATAATTATTGAAATGGCACCTGGCTGGTGTGGTTCAATAATTGAGTGTTGACCTATAAACCAGGAGATCACAAATCAATTCTCGGTCAGGGCATATGTCTGGGTTGCAGGCTTGAACCACTGGTGTGGGGTGTACAGGAGGCAGCTGATCAATGATTAGCTGATATTGTTATTTCTATCTCTCTCTCCCTCTCCCTAACTCTCAAAAATCAATAAAAATATATTTAAAGAAAAAAGAAAAATAATATTTTTCATGTAAATGACTATTATTTTACTTTTTTTCATATAATATATTTTAAAATATACTTTTTATAATGTTTTATTTAATATTATTTTATCAGTAACATTTTGTACATAGTTAAAAATCAAGTAATGCTCCAAGTTTATTATTAAAAAGGATTCTTATGCCTCGTCTCCCCAATTACTAAAGGATGTGGTTTTATATATAGTTATATTTATAGTATATATGTGACTGTTAATAGCTTTCATTTATATGTATATGTGCATATAATTATCTTTCCTAAATAGTATGTTTATACCAATATTTATGTTTTCAAATTTACATAATTGTTGACTAAAGAAAATTAATATTTAGAACTTATTTATACATCTCCATTACATATGCATTTTGAAATTCTAGCTAATTCATATATCTTCTTAACACAGTGTAAAATAACTAATTAAAATGCAAGGATAATAAGGAATTACACAGATATCCTAATTTGTGATTTGAATTATTATTCTTTACCTTCTATAATAATTTATATATATCATCATTTTTTATTACCATGAATTAAGATCAAGACATTCATCCATAATTATTCTACCAATAGTAGCTATATGTCTTATTATTTGTCGTAGTTAATTTTCATATTATTATTTTATATTAGGAAAACCCTTATATGTTAAATGAAAGTGAGCATGTGTGTATGTTTGTGTGTATGTATCTATGTGAAATGTTTTCTGGGAAGAATATTTCTAGTTTTTAGGAAAAAAATTCAGAGGTCCATGTGTAACATTTTTAAAAGAAACCTTATGTATAGACATAAGATACAAAAGATAACTCTGTGAGTCAGAATTACATGAATACATATAATATTTAATAATTGGAATAAATTTAGAAAATAAAAATGTATTCTTAGATATACAGGCATAGGGAATATGCACATTTACCATTATATCATCACTAAAAGAATTATTAAAGAATACATTTTATCAAGAACAATATAGAAACAAGTGGAATGAATGAAAATAAACCAATAAATTAATTGGTACATGAAAAGTAATAAATAATTGGATTTAAAAACATATAATCATTTTTTTGGTAATTTTAAAAGAAAATAGGTACTATAGACTCTATAAACAGACAAATATTTAGGGAGTTGGGCCTTTGGTTTGTAGTGCTAGTTAAACTAAACTAAAATATATAAACAAGAAAAACAGAGATTCTGAAACATTTTAAACTTCTAGAAAGTATACTAAAGTATAAATTTTATATAGACTCTATAGGGATAAAACATGTTTTATAGTTCCTAAAACAGCAAAGATGATGCTTCAGGGAAGAATAGTATAAGAAGAAAGAAGTACCTTTGGGAAACTAAATAGTGAAAAGAAAAAGCCGGAGCATGGGGAATTTGGGTTTCTGCAAGAAACTGGGTTATAAAAAAGGAAGGATATATTATTATTCTCTCAGCCCGCCTTCCACACAAACAGAAGCAAAATTCCCCATACTTCACCACTCTGACAGCTTACTCTAAAGAAAAATCCTGTAAATCAGCTTAAAGTACCTCCCTCAAAGCACCTCACTAATGACAAAGGGAAAGGCAATAATTTGTAATGGGCAACGTTGTAAGACACTTCTTTCACCAAGTGATTAAAGTTAGTCACCACTAATGGGGAACATCAATGCAATGTGTCCCCTGGTCTGAGGCACTGAGAATTATGCAGAATCTATTCTGTGATGGTCCTGTAAAAAAATAAAATAAAAAAATACATTACCTGAATTGAATTATGAAGATAGATCCAGAAAACCTAATTGAAAAGATAGTCTATATAAGATAATGGTATCCTGTCTGCAACTTGCTGCCAAATGATTAAAAATATAGAGAGTATGAGAGGAGAGAGAGATTTATATTTAAAAGCTGTAGCAAATATAGTGCAGCATTGGTATTAGGGAAGCAAGTAAAATGTACATACAGAAAAATTTGAAATTTGGTACTGTTGTATCTTTCCAATAACATCAAAATAAACATTTTTAATTATAAAAGAAAATTGTAAAATAATGAAAATAGACCAATAATTATTATTTTAAGAACTTATGTGGTAAAATACTTAAACAAGTAATTTTAGGTAAACATTGAAGTGACAAGAAATTTAATAACTAAAGAATTAAAATAAAAACAAAAACAGAGTGAATAATTCCACAAGAATACAAGGTAATAGGAACTTATAAATTTTAACATGTACTCAAAAATTAAATTGGCGATAGTACAAGATTAATTTTATGAAACAATGTTATGTGTAGATATATATATGTGTGTGTATATATATACACACACACACACACACATATAATCTTCCTGTACCAGACAATTAAAAAGTAAACCTGTTTTATTTCTGAATGAAGGGAACATTTAAGAAGTGTTCATTAATAATTCACAAAAAAGCATCAATATAATTTAAAATGTAAATATACAACTGATTACTTTTCTGACCAAAATTGTATCCTATATAATAAAAGTCTAATATGCAAATTGACTGAATGGCTGAGTGACTGGTAGAACAAATGGTTGTTATGATGCACAGTGACCACCAGGGGCTGCCCTAATGCAGGAGCTTCCCCAAGCTCTCAGGACATAGGCCAGCCAAGGTGGGTGCCTGTGGGGGCCCCCCATGGCCCCGCTGGTCACCCCACAGATTGGCCCTGATCGCTGGCCAGGTCTAGGGACCTTACCTGTGCATGAATGTCATGCACCAGGCATCTAGTTAATTTATAAGTTGACAATAAAATTTAGGCAAGTCCAAGTATGTGTAGAGATTTAAGCATGCAATCTTGACCATATTATTTTATGAATTTGCTCTGTTAGCATTAAGAATTTATAAAAAATAGTGTTGTAGATCTTTGCTATTTATCACCATAAGTGTAAATATTTTGAGTTGATCATAAACTTACTGACTTAATACACAACAGATATAATTAGTACTTAAATATCTATCAATGACATCTGATTTCTGGTCCAACATAACAAATCATCACTCCTATCTACACAACAGGAAAAAGCTAATAGACTGAAAACCAAGAACTCTTACCTCATCAGGGAATTGAGGCCACAGGCAAACCCCCACTGTGAAAACTGAAGAAACATGCAGATATGGAGAACCATAACTTACTGGGAACTGAAGCCATCACTGGAGGCATTATTGGGAATGAATACTTAAAGGCTACTTGTCTAATTGCTGTAGAATGAACATGGTCAAGCTGGAGAGATTAGAAACTTCTGGAAAAAAAGCCGTATGGAGATTCCTACACTTTCATGAGTTTAACCCCCAAATTCCTATCAGTTTCTAATGCTAAAGATTGGAGAGCGCAGCTGGTGTGGCTCAGTGGTTGAGAGTGGATCATGGAAACAGGAGGTCACAGTTCCATTCCAGGTCAAGGAACATGACTGGATTTTGGACTCCATCCCTAGTAGGGGGTGTGCAGGAAGCAGCTAATTAATGATTTTCTCTCATAATTGATGTTTCTGTCTCTCTCCCCTTCTCCCTTACTCTCTCTGAAATCAATAAAGATGCATTAAAAAATAAAGATTGAAGAAATATCCCATCATGCTTCCAGCAGGGGAGAAAAAAGTAATCATTAAAAAACTAGAGACCCACTGCATGATATTCATGCACTGGAGGGGGGGGGGTGTCCCTCAGCCCACCCTCTCCAATCTGGGACCCCTTGGGGGATGTCTGACTGATGGCTCCCAACTGCTTGCCTGCCTGCCAACCTGATCACCCCCTAACCACTCCCTGCCAGCCTGATGGATGCCTAACTGCTCCCCTGCCAGCCTGATTGCTCTTAACTGCCCTCCCCTGCCAACCTGATCTTGCCTCCAACTGCCCTCCCCTGCCACCCTGGTTGCCCCCAACTGTCCTCTCCTGCTGGCCTGATTTGCCCCCAAAAGCCCTCCCCTGCTGTCTTGATCTCGCCCCTAACTGACTTCCCCTGCTGACCTGATCATCCCTAATGTTCACTGCCTCAGGCCCCATCAAGATGGCTTTGTCTGGAAGGAAGTTAGATGTCCAGAAGATGGCTGGTCAACTCGGTCTAATTAGCTTATTACCCTTTTATTAGCATAGATTATATAGGATAGGATTGCTTAAATAGGGGGAGAAGGAGCCTTTTTCAGGAGGAGGAGATGCTCTTGGCAGACAAAAACACATAATCCCTATATCTGGACTGATAGCCCTTAAAACCCCTCCTCAGCCACCCTAGGTTCTGCCTTTCCAGTTCACCCAGTTTAGATTCTGATTGGTTGGTTTCTATGCCCATCAGCATCAAAAGCTCCACCTCCTAGGCAGTCATTGGCTCCTGGCACTTCTCCCAGATTAGGTTCTGATTATTCAGTTTCTATGCCAGTCAACATCTCCAGGCCTGTCTCTGGGCCTGATCAAAGAGGCAGGGCTGATTAGCAGCCCCTGTGGAGACCCAGAGAGGAACAGAGACCTGGCTGCTGGTGAAGCCTGGAGAGAAAGAGAGAGGCAACAGCTGATTAGCAGCTGCCACAGCAGGTCACCATGGCAACCCAGCACTGACATCTGGCGTTTGGGGGAGCCTTGGGTCATTATGGACCCTGGCTCTTTGTATATATAGATATGCGTCCTGTTCTGCTGTCCTTGTCAAGGGCATGACCTCAATGGAAACTATTATATTAATACTAACATGAGCTTTACAGATCCTCACTGATGTGGGGGAAGTCAAACACAGAGTTTCAGCACCCCTGAGCCTTCTTGCTGAGTTAAAACAAACAAAGAAAATAACAAACAAATAAATGAAATCCTGTTACATCTCCCAAAATTTAGTGTGGTCTGTAATAGAGAACTAATAGGGTTTACCATTAAAGGAATTTTCTTTTTTAAGGAAAGTAACCTTACTATCTGTCTCCAAGTTTATTCAACTCAGACAAGCTTTTGCGATGACCACAGTGACTTCAATATTTTAGGCTTTTGGATAAAAATGCTCTCAAATAGGAGTTCAGTTGTTCCTCACCTTAGAAAATGACATTGTGCCTGGATCTTTCTGATAAAAACTCAAAAGAATGTTTCAAGATTATATTACTTCATTTTATATTTCCTGGGAAAAATAAGAATATGTCTACTTTACCCCATTGTTCATGAATTTCTCTACATCTGTTTGCCAAAGTTTCACACAAAATAAAGTAGAATTTACTTATTTCTCTCTATTTTCTTTTACTACTCCTTGCCTCCCAAAGAAACAGCAGTAAGAAATACATGCGAAAATGTGTCAAATCATCGGCTTTCCATTGTTTGATTACTAAACTGAAATCTAAATAGAAAGAGAGCACATTATATTACCAGGTCGTGTCACATGACAAAGGAAGAGATCTGATACTGGTAATGGTACATTGATTGACCTTTAAATATAATTCTCAGACTTTGTTTCTATTTGTAAGATTGGTACTGACAAAAATACATTTCCAAACACTCTAGCCACTAAAGAGTCTGCAGTCAATATATAATAAATATATTTTTAAGAAAGGGTAAATATATCATTCAACTTGGTGAAAAATGCAATTCATGAGTTGCAGATTAAATTATCTATATCTTTAATCTTCAGTGAATGGGCAGCTCACCTCTAGTCTCCAGAGGCAAAGATAAAAGCATCACATCAAAACACTACTCTGACATCAGAGCACATTATTAAGAATTATTTTGGATAAACTTTGTCTCTTATCTACGTTGGTTAAAATACTATCAGATCATTACACCTGTGATTGAGTGCATTATAGCAAGAACTCTATATTTTTAAACTCAGTATGGTATTTATTTTTGAAGGGGACTATTTAGAATAAGGCTATTAGGTACAGCTTGTCATTCTTTATCAACCTGGATAACAATGCATTCATTCAGAAGAAAATTCATTTTTTAAAGCTATGCCTCATAAAGCTATAAAAGATATCTAAGTATGATTAAATATTAGGCTATTTTCTCATGAGAGTCTATCAAAATGTAGTTTCAGATTAAATTGAAGATAGTCAAAGCTGTAGATTGTGTGTTAACTATCAATCAGTGAAGCACCGAAGGAACCCAGGTGTATTTCAAAAAGAACTATGAACCCAACAAGCTACAAAGTACACTAGTTAGTTATATGCTCTCTGAACTCTCCCAAGGCATATAATGCCTAGGAGTTACAAATGTATAAAGGAGGGACTGTTATATGTTTAACTGAAAGTAAGATAGATAAGTCTTTCTGATTTTATAAAAACTCATCATATGGCAGTATCTTTCATTTTTCATTTATGTTTTAACTTTTTATTGAATTTATTGGGATGATATCTATACCAATAAAAAGGTAATATGCTAATTAGACTGGATAGACCGGACATCTTCTGGACATCATTCTGAACGTCCTTCCTGACAAACCCGGGGCCCAGGCGAAGCAGCCTGGTGTCCCGGCTGTCTGCTCAGGTGAAGCTGGCCTAGGTCCTGGGTGCCTGCGGCTGGCCAGAGGGAGGGAAGCCTAGGTCTTGGGTGTGGGGGCTGAGATTGTTAGAGGCATTCAAGCAGGAAGAGGCAGTTAGGGACTATCAGGCAGGCAGGCAGAGTGGTTGGGGCGATCAGGCTGACAGGCAGGTGAGTGGTTAGGAGCCAGCAGTCCTGAATTGTGAGGGGGATGTCTGACTGCCAGGATCGGGCCTATACTGACAGTCAAACATCCCCTGAGGTGTCACGGATTACCAGAGGGTGCAGGCTGGGCTAAGGGATCCCCCCTCTGTGCATGAATTTTGTGCATGGGGAGCAGGCCTTAGCAGTCAGTCAGACATCCTTAGCACTGCCACAGAGGTGGGAGAAGTTCCTACCACCATTACTGTGCTTGCCAGCCATGAACCCAGCTTCTGGCTGAGCAGCATTCTCCTTGTGGGAGCGCAGTGACCACCAGGGGACAGCTCTTGTGTTAAGTGGGATCAAGCCTAAATCAGCTCTCTGACATCACCTGAGGGGTCCTGGATTGAGAGAGGGTGCAGGCCAAGCCGAGGGATCCCACCGGTGCACGATCAGGGTTGGGGAGGGACGCGGCAGGTTGGCCAGTTGTGGCAGGGCTCCAGGGCATGTCCAGCCCATCTCACTCAGTCCTGATGGGCCGGATCCCAGCAGCAAGCTAACCTACCAGTCAGAGCATCTGCCTTCGGTGGTCAGTGCATGTTATAGCAAGTGGTGGAGCGGCCTTAGCATATCATTAGCATATTATGCTTTGATTGGTTGAAAGGACACTGGACGACTGGACACTTAGCATATTAAGCTTTTCTTTTATAAGATTTTTTATACTGTATTGTGTATGCACCACCCCAAGTCAAGTCTTGTTCTATCACCATTTGTACCCCCTTTATCCTCTGCTACCTCCCTCTACCTCCTTTCCCTCTGATAATAACCATACTGTTAAATGTGTCTATGAGTTGTTTTTTTGTTTGTTTGTTTGTTTCTTTTTTTGTGTGTGTGAATCTCTCCTATCTCTTACTTCTGTCTTTGATACTCTTCATTTCATTTGCAGATATTTGGTTATGTCCAAAATTTTCAGAGATATTTGTAACATCTCAAAAGGTCTTTGATATTTGGTCCACCCCAAATATCAAAGACCATTTGGCATGGACCACGTATGCTAATGGACATTGTTGATAATACCAGAATTCAAGGACCTATCTTTTAGTGTGAACCTAATGTCTCAATGGAAGTTTGGAAATTTCCTGCAAGAATTAATTTTAATTTAGCATGTTGTCTTTTGGTGAGCATTTCCATTCTTTGTCTAGATAACTTTTTTTTTATTATCTTCAGTCAAAGGATGGTAAATGATATTTCAGTGTAATGCACTGAGGGAATGTACTAGTAATTTGGAAAGTCTTGATGTTAAAACAATAGTTTAGGGATTACATAAAATGATTTAGTCAAATCAAATAATACTTGAGTTAATACAGAATGCCCTTTAAGATGAATAGCCCACTGTGACTATTATCTAAGCAGCAGTTGCCAACCAGTGGTCCACAAACCACTGGTGGTCCATTAGGTCCGAAAGGTTGGCGACTGCTGATTTAAGGACAAAAGAGGCATCTATAATAATAAAAGTGTAATATGCTATCTAGACCAGACAGTCAAATGACCTCCTGGATGTCATTCCAGATGTCCTTCCAGACAACCTTCTGGACAAAGCTATGGCAGCGGGGGCTGAGGCAGAGGCAGCTGCTGCAATAGGCAGGGGCTGAGGCAGAGGTGCTTAGAGGTGATCAGGCGGTAAGGAGCGAGGGCTTGGGCCAGGCTGAGGGACCTCCCCCCCCCAGTGCACCAATTTCATGCACTGGGCCTCTAGTATTAATATACTTACAAATATTACTAGAGGCCTGATGCATGAAATTCATGCTAGAATAGGCCTTCACAGCCCCGGCTGCCTCGCCCACCCTCGCAGCCCTGGCTTTGTCTGGAAGGTTGTTCAGAAGGTCATTTTGCTGTTTGGCTATTTGGTCGATTTGCATATTATGCTTTTATTATTATAGATAATTAGAATAAAATTTACTACACTTTAAATATTATTTCTTAGACATCAGTTTTGGTAATAAAATAGTAATGGTGCAAACAACATATTTCTAAAAGATATACCCAATTTAAGTAAAGAATATAATTATATTTTATCCTTCCATTCTATAGTTTCCTTCCTTTCTTCCTTCTTTTTTTCTTTTATTACTTTCACATCACATTTCACATTGAATGTATACTGTATACCAGATACTACTACTATTATTAATAAAAAGATTTCTGCTCTTGGGGGTTTATATTCTGTTTGGCATGGCAAGAAAAATATATACTACATATTTAAATAACATGGTATATTAGAAGATGACATGTGCTAATGAAAAAGGAAAACCAAAATAGTTTATGTGTGATTGTTAGTATGGAGATATGGAGACAGGCATGGGATCTATTTGTAGTAGTTAGTTAGATGGGCAGGATGAGCTTCACAGAAAAAATGAGATTTGTGAAAATACAGAAATGAGATCAGTGAGTCATCCAGGCAAATATCTGAGGGCTATACATACCTGGAGTGTGTGCTGAAAGGAGCAGTCTATCATTTCACTATAAATGTTTCTTCCTTCCCATGGTAATCATGACATCAGTGGATGGCAACATGCTACAGTGACAAGGATGTGAACTTCTGAGTCAGAGAGTTTTGGATTTGCACATCTTTGTCCCTACTTACAAGTTAGTAAATGTAGACAATCAATTCCTGTGCCTCAGTGGAGGTTGTAATCCAATGAATAGATGAACACATGCAAAAATAATAGATTGGAATTATATTTATAGTATTGACATGTAGCAAGACACAGTAACACATGCATTTATCCCACCTCTCCAAAAATGGACTGGGAAGTTTACTTCAGAAAAAACATCTCGTCCTTTAGAAATGGACAAATCACAGTGATACATTAGAGCTATTAAACCTCAATGTGTGTGGCTTTCATTCTGTTAATTGCCATTTTATCAATACATTCTTTATTTCCTCAACAAACTTGATTAAATGTCTCGATATGAAGGTTTACTTTTGCTTCTCTATAATAGAAGTTTTATTTGAATTTGTATATCAATTGGTAGCTATAATTCTAAGTATATTTTCCATTCTTTATGAGAATATCAGAAATAAATTGATCATTATGGATTTTGTTGTTTTTTTTTTTGTTACCTGCTTAATGTTTATCATGCTAATATAATTACAAGAAGTTCATGTTTCAGTAAAATATGAAGAGGAAAAACTATCAGGAGGTACTATTATCTTCTCTAGAGAATAATAAAAATCAGTTATACAATTTTTTTTCCATCGCTGTGATTTTTGGAGATATCAGCTTAAGTAGAAGAAGGAATCTGTTGAAATATAACTTAACAGAGTTTGAAAAATCACTCACCTTTAATAAGCAAGAAAAGCCAAGCAATGTCTTCTTTAATTCTTTCAATAATTTATCATTTGACTCTCTCCTGCCGGGAAGTTACAGAGGGTAAATTACAACATTGTTTTCTTTTCCTCTCACACCCTTTCACTGCAAACCACATCAAAGACAGATCTGAGCTGCTCAGAATAAATGCCACATTATTTTTAAAGAAGTTATTTAAAAAGATGGATTATTTCACAAGACCACAGGATATATTTTAAGAAGTGAAAGTATCATATTTAACATTGGCTTGAAGTTTTATTTTTGCATTTCACATGGCTTTGATAGAATAAGCATATTAATTTTGGTCTACTTTAAAAATTCACAAGTAATTGCTTTTCTATGCAAAGCTATGGATTAATAAAAAAAATCCATGAAAGTGCCAGAAATATGGATGAAAATGTCTGTAACAGACAAATCTCATTCTCACATTCATTCATAAACATTATTGACTAGGGGCCCAGTGCATGAAATTTGTGCACTTGCGGGGGGGGAGGGTTTCCTCAGCCCAGCCTGCCCCCTCTCACATATTGGGAGCCCTCAGGGGGTGTCCTACTGATGGCTTAGGCCTGCTGCCTGCTCCCCTTGGAGACTGGGCCTAAGCTGCAGTCTGGCCTCCCTTTGTAAGAGGCGACCAGGCTAATCAGGGGAAGCCACCAGCCCCATCATTCCACTGCTGCAGCCACTGCCAGTCACCGCAGCCACCAAGGTGTTTTCATCAACATGGACTCCAGTCCCTTCACCATGAAAAAATGACAACTTTCTTTAGGCATTTTCAAGATGTATCTTTCATAGGATATGACATTTCTTTCTATCATTTTTCTTTTCATCTTCACCTGAGGACATGTTTCCATTGATTTTTAGAGAATGTGGAAGAGAAGGGAAAGACAGAGAGAAACATCAAAGTGAGAACACTTCAATTGGTTGCCTATTGCATGAGCCCTGACCTAGAATCTTCAGTAAATGAGAAAAATTCTCTTTTATGTTTTAGTCTGCCCTTAGCATTGACTAAAAATAAGGAAAATGTTCAATAAGCCAGTGCAATTCACAAATGAGTATATAAATCAACTATTACTTTAAGTTTATATGGTCTAAAATCTCAAGCATGAGAATTTATTTTACAGGTACTGAAGTTTACTCTTCTGGACATTTGGGTCAGTACCATTCTTAGCCCAATATTTGATATAAAATATCAATATTAATTAATATTTTATCTATAAAATGCATATCTATAGAAATGTACTCTAAACAGTATATGACAAAACACTTAATTTTATGTCAATATTATTTTTATTAAAATATAATAAAATATAGAAAAACACCAAGAATTACTTCCACTCAGTTGTTAAAATTCTCTAGAACATTTAAAAATATCTCTTGGCTAGACTCATAGACTCATGCACTCTGCTCTAATTATTCCCTATCCAAGGCAAATTAGAGAATTTCATTGAATTTTATGTAGAGTCCTGCAGCTACTGAATTAGAATTTTTGGCATGCATTCCTAAGACAGGAGAGAGAATATAAGTAGCTCACAGTCAACTTCTTGGAAGCAAAATCTCTGTAAAGACAAAAAATATATTTACAGCTATCAGGAAACAAATGCCTTTTTTGATAAGATATAAGCTTCTGTCTTACAGTTCATCATTTTTGCTCTTCTTATGAACATAATGCTCATTTTATTGTTGGCCAACCAGAATGTGCACTGAAAGTCACCAGCTTAAAAATGGGGCAACCATCGTTGCCATTTCTACTTCACAATGACAACCTTTTCCTATTATTTGCACAGGTAGTTTAGATCAATCTAGAATGCAACATGATAAGATGGTTCATAGATTGTGTGACAAGAGTCAACCAAATTTATATGGACTTTCATCAATTACTTGAATAAAGGAGAGGATGATGTCATAGCCATCATCCTCCCACAAAGATCAGAAATCATACAGTATCCACAATGCAAACATCTCTGGGAGAGCTTTAGTGTCTGCTTATGAAATGTCACACCCAACTGGCATGGCTCAGTGGTTAGGTGTCAACCTATGAACCAGGAGGTCATGGTTCTATTCCTGGTCAGGAGACATGCCCTAGTTGCTCCTCCATCCCCGATGTGGGGCAAGCAGGAGGCAGCCAGTTCTCTGTCATCACAGATGTTTTTGTCTCTCCCTCTCTGTTCCTCTCTGAAATAAAAAAAAAATATATTAATAAAAATTTTTCAGCAACATGGTGAAGCAAAAAACCTGAGAATAATGACATGAAATGGGAGAGAGGAACAGATTCACTTTTTTCTGTATCATCCTATTCTCCAGATCAGCTTATTTCAGTGCCAAGAGGGAATTCTTTTTTTAAAAATAAATCTTTATTGTTCAGATTATTACAGATGTTCCTTTTTTTAAAATCCTCATAGCTCCCCTCTACCTGGTTCCCATCCCCCCATGCCCTTATTCCTGTCACTGTCTTCATCCATAGGTGTAAGATTTTTGTCCAAAAAAAAAGAGCGGGAATTCTTCAACTAGAAATAGTTCCTTTTACCATGAAAAGGAGAGAAGAGAGCGCTATCAGGTTCTCCAGCCTACTGGGATAACAACAGCATGAAGGACCCACTTTGGTTTCATTCCGCCCAGAGACAAGCAAAATTGAGACACATAGAGATGGTTAAGGACAAGAAAGGATATTAGGAGATCCCATATCAGCCAGTGCATCAGAACAACAGTTATAAGCATCATGATGAATGGTCAGAATTCCAAATGAGGTAACATATGCAAAGACTTTCCACGGGGAGTGCAAATAGAAGATTAATTTCTTCAACCTGACTCTCAGGCTTTTCAGTTCTTTAATAAGTCAGCATCATTTGTGCACTTATGGCAGGCCATATTATTTGGTTATCTAGCAGCCATTTCTCTCCTTCCCTGTGAAGAACTAAAACAAAACAAAACAAATCATTTTTTTTCTGAATGACAAGGATAACCTCATGCATTACACCTTCCCAGATACTTGCTTTCTCAGCTTGGTTTGCCAACTAGACATGCCACAGCTAGTCCATGTTCACATCTCCTATAAAGCAGTCTTCTGGTAGCTTCTGAGAGAGAGAAATCCACCCAAAGGAAGCCCCTCTTGCTTCTCACTCATACACTGTCTTTGAATTTAGACATGAAAAGTAGAGTTGCATGAAGAGACAACATAATGACATTCAGGGCAACACACTGTGAATTGTTGAAAAGAGAAATAGATGGATTCATTATAAAACCCGCTGTCAGTAGAATAAATAAGTCCTTATTTCTTCAGTCACTATTGGGATTTTTGATATTTGTAGTTGATATAATTCAAAATCAAGTAATCAAAAGTTGCTGTGCATGTGCATGTTTTCTTCTGAAGTCATGGTTATGGATGTGCTACAATTTAAATCAGTAGTGTTAATATCAATTATGCAATGTATAAATCCAATATTGTTTGGCAAATCTAGGACATGAATAACTATGTCAGGCCTAGTCCCAACCTTCAGAGATCTTGCAGCTTATTGAGCAGATAAGAGCAAGATTACATGTGACATTTTGGGCCAGACTTTATTAATTCTCCTCAAACTCCATCCTTTCCCTCTGATCTCAAAGGATCGTGTCACTGCCTCTAAGATGGTAATTTGTGCATATTTGAGGGTGTTTATAATAGTTTCTTTGTTTCAAGAGTATCACCCAGTATCAACAACACTGTCCTCATTTAATGCCTTGCACAGAATATTATCTATTAGAAAAACCTCATTCACATATTCATACATTATTTGTTTATTTAGTAGACATTTCTTAAACAGTAATTTGTGGGCAGATTTGTGACAGGGCATAGGAATATTTTTGAAATTAAAAAATACACACTTTATGCTCTTTTGGAGCTCGAGGTTTTCTTTCACAAGTTAAAGAAAATGCATGATATACTTTTAAAATACTTTATTACAAATGCCTTATCCTATGTAATAAAGAGCTAATATGCTAATTAGACCAGTCAGTGGAATGACCTTCTGGAACGACCAGTAGGTAGGGCTGCGAGGCAGCTGAGGCTGCAAGGGCCAAGCCCATGCACGAATTTTGTGCACTGGGCCTCTCGTTTATATGTACAAAAGCCTAAGTGACTGAACTACCAGTTGACCAGACACTATGACCTGCACTGTCCACCAGGGGACAGATGCTCAGTGTACAGGATTGGGCTACCTCCTGTCTGAATCAGGCCTGCAGGGATTGGACCTGAAGAGATTGACTGAAACCAGCTATCCAACATCCCCCAAGGGGTCCCAGGCTGCGAGAGGGCGCAGGCCAGGCCGAAGGACCCCACCAGTGCATGAATCCATGCACTGGGCATCTCGTTAAAATAATAATGAAGCAACACACCACCAGCACCAATTATAATGTAATAACTCTGCCAGAAGACTTGCAAACTAATCCATAGAAAATGATACATATAAGGTTAGCTGTGTAGAATATGATGTATTTGGAATAAGAACAGGATTAAGAACAAGAAAAAGAAGAAGAAAAAAGAACAAGAAAGGGATCAAAAGGGAGTAAGGGCAGAGGAGTGGAGGAATGGGAGAAGGAGGATGGGAGGGAGAAGGGAGAAAAAGGAAAAAGCAGGACGACGAGGAGAAGAAGAATGACAAAGAGGAAAAGGAGAAAGAAAAGGAGAGCATTGTAGGAAATGTGAGGAGCGTGGAGACTTAAACAGATTTGGAAGTTTGAGAAGTAAAAGACACACTTTGTTGTGTCACCCGTTTAGACGGCAGTTTACTAGTCATATTAGTTTAGAGAGATTTTTGTCAGTACAATCATGAGTAACTTCATGAAGGGGATATGTTCTGAGAAATGTATCTTTAGGTGGTTTCATCATGCACACTTCATACAGTGCACATGCACAAACCTAGATGGTATAGCCTGCTGCACCCCAAGGCTATGTGGAATAGCCCACTGCTCTAGGCTACAAATCTGTACAGCATAGGCAATTGTAACACCAGGGTAAGTCTTTCTGTTTCTAAACATATCCAAGCATAGAAAAAGTACAGTAAAATACTCTACAAAAGATAAAATTGGTACTCTTCTATAGGGCACTCAGGAAAAGAGCTTGCAAGACTGAAGTTGTTCTGCATGAGTGAGTGCTAACTGCATATGAAGGCCTAAGACATTACTGTACACCACTGTAGACTTTAAAAACTCTGTACCACAAGCCCCTCCCCCACCTCCTGACAGGTTCAAAACAGAACATCAAAACTGTCAATGCTGCCTCATGAACATATACACGAATGGATTGATCAAAATATCAAGAAGAGAGAGAGATTTTTTGAAGAGATATTTATAACTCCATGTTTATTGCAGCATTATTCAAAATAGTCAATATTTGGAAACAGTGTAAATGTGAAAACATAAATGAATGGGTAAATAAAATGTGAAAATATATATATAAATATACATATAATGAAATATTAAAAAATATAGTGAAATATATAATGATATATGTAATAAAACGCTCAGTCTTTAAAAAAGAAGGAGATAATGCCTTAATTTATGGATAAAACATTGAGGATAAACCATTTATTATAGATAACTCTTAAGAAAATTATGCTAAGAGAAATAAACGGTTACAGAAGGACAAATACTGCATGATTCCACTAACATGAAGTATCTCCAGGAGTCTAACTCACAGCAGAGTAGAGTGATGGCTGTTAGGTGCAGGTCCTGAGGGGAAATGGGAAGCTGCCAATTAACAGGCATTAAGTTGCAACTTTGATGAGTAAATTCTAGGTTTTCTTGTGCACTATTGTGCCTGTTGTTAATAATACTGAATTATATACTTCAAAATGTGTTAGGAGGGTAGATCTCATATTTAGTGTACTTACCACAATAAAAAGGCTACTTAATGCCATAGTTCTCTTGATAACCTTAAAATTAGCAGTTCATAGTTGTTTCAGCTTTTAGCACAGACTCCTAAATTCCATTATAGAATCGTTCTATCTGAGTGTCTACACTTATTTTAAAAAAGTAGTAGTCCCCAATGAGAGAAGACTTACTTACGGATGAAATATTTTTATGTAAACTGCATATGTCATGGAAGTGCTTAAATTTCCATTTGTGTAATCAGCATTTGAACAAACCTGCTTTGTGTTGAAATGGCATCTGGGAATCAATCTCAAGTCTACTTTAATACAAACCATAAAACTAACAAGAAAAAAGTATTCTGCTCTGGCCGGCCTGTGGACTGAAGGGTCCCGGGTTTGATTCCAGCCAAGGGCACGTGCCTGGTTGCGGGCTCGATACTCAGAGGGGGGTGTGCAGGAGGCAGCTGATCAATGATTCTCTCTCATCATTGATGTTTCTATCTCTCTCCTTCTCCCTTCCTCTCTGAAATCAATAAAGAAATATATATTTTTTAAAAAATATTTTTAAAAAAGGTTTACAGAAACATCTACAAGACAAAGGGGCAATGAAACATTTTCAAAAGAATACTTAATACAGTACTTTCTGACACTGTCATATGACTCAGAGTGGTAACAGTATTGTAATGACAATCAAATGACTCAGAGATGTATGATGCTAGAGAAAGCAAGAGACACACAAAGGTTCCATTGCATATAATAATTTTAAAAGTGACTATGCAGTTTGAGATTGCTTGAATTTTTGAGGTGAAATGCAACTCTTTTATTACATGACTCTCATCTCCATTTGTGAGTTTTATGCCAAATAAAATTGAATATTTAAACTGATAATAATATTTATTATAATATAAACTAGAGGCCCAGTGCATGAAATCTGTGCACGGTAGGAATCCTAGAGGCTGCCTGCCAGGATCTTCCTTCTCCCAGCTGCTAGCTGCCACCGTTGGCCAAGGCCTCCCTTCCCGTGGTTGGCCGGCTGGCCCCCACCACTGGTGGAACTCCTGGTCAAACTCCCAGTCGAGGGGACAATTTGCATATTAGGCTTGTATTATATAGGATTCCCAGCTGAAGTTGGTTGGCTCTCCCTCAAGCTTAACAAAATGTGTTTGTGTTATCCCATGCTTTTACTTGGAAAGAGATGATGATAGATAGATGATAAATAGATTAGGTGATGATAGATAGATAGATAGATAGATAGATAGATAGATAGATAGATACAGATAGAAATAGAGATGTATAATTTCAGTGTTTTAAATAACCTTATGTTTAAGAGACAGACAGTTAAAAATTAATATTTAAATAGAGAATTAACATTATTTCTTAAAAATTAAAAAGGAGGGAGAATGGGACTGGATGAAAGAGAGTGAAGAGATTATCAAAAGAATATATATGCATAACTCATGGACACAGACAACAGTGTAGTGATGACCAGAGGGAAGGGGGTATTGGGCTATTAGAGGGGGGAGGGGAAGAATGGGGAATGGGGACATCTATAATAGTATGAACAATAAAAATAAAGAAAAAGTAGAAAAATATCTAAACCCTTTTCATTACTGAAAAATAAAAAAATCAGGTTTTAGTTTGTTATATATATCAACAAATACAATGTTGTATATCATTGTATTTCCCTGGTTACTGTTAATTCGAGTGAAATCTACTCTGAGAAATAACAGGTTTTTTGAACTCAAAAGCTGCATGCAGAGAATTAATTTTCTATTGACTAATATAGGTTTACTTTTCTGTTTTGTTTTGGAATAGTTTTTTTCTGCTCTTTATAATCTTACTGAAAACTCCAAAATAAAAGTTATTAAAGTAAAGCTGATTTGTATAGTGAGTAAGGTGGAAGAGAGAAACTCTAACATTTTAATAAGAAAATATACAGCTCTGCTAAACACAAGTGGAAAAACTAAATAGTCTAACCTGTCCATTTTCAGATGAGGAAAGAAAAGACACAGTAAGTTAGCTGAGGTTGCAGGGCTGATTAGAGTGCATTTTCGTATTTTAGAAAACTTTCTGCAATGGCAGGGAATAACATTGATTCTCAACATTGATTCTCAACACTGAGCATTGGCCATTTATATTTTCATAGACTATAACACATTTACCATTATGAATGGCTGAGTTTATCTGATTTATGATTTTTGACATGATAAAAAATAATGAGGCACAATAGTATTTGGCCTTTTCCTGTTCTCTCTAACAAGGACTCCTGGGAGAAAATTGTCATGACTTATGGTAATACTTCTGCCCAGGTCAACATGCTATTGGTTCTCAGTAGCAGAAAGATAATTGAAGTTGTCATGCAAGAAGCTTCTCATAATGCCTACACTTCTTACTGAAAACAAAACTGAAATGTATGGATTTTGGAGTACAACAGGCTATTCTAGTAAATGATGTAACAAAATTTATTTTTTTGTAAGTGACCAATATCTTCTACATATATTACTCAGAAGGGGCTTTGTGTGTTAAGTCCAACAGAAGTCATCTTTTTTTTATAAATATATTTTATTGATTTTTTTATAGAGAGGAAGGGAGAGAGATAGAGAGTTAGAAATATCGATGAGAGAGAGACATC
The DNA here is from genome assembly GCA_004026665.1 of Murina feae. NCBI lineage: Eukaryota > Metazoa > Chordata > Mammalia > Chiroptera > Vespertilionidae > Murina > Murina feae. The sequence continues at coordinate 10,493 of PVJC01008080.1, read as the reverse complement.
AATCAGCTGCCTCCTGCACACTCCCTAGTGAGGATGTGCCTGCAACAAGGTACATGTCCTTGACCAGAATCGAACCTGGGACCCTTGAATCCGCAGGCCGATGCTCTATCCATTGAGCCAAATCAGTTAGGGCTAACAGAAGTCATCTTAATGTGGGAACAACTTGACAATTTCAGGGATCTGCCTCTGATGGTCGTAATATATTTTGCTTCAACTTGTTTTTTGCATGTTATCTTTTAAATTTTAGTAGAATTTAAAGTTAAGAATTCTGATTGATCTGGTCTGATTTATAGTTCAACACTTTTTATGACTATCATCAGAGTTAATTCTAGGTTTTTCATTTTAATAGCTTTTTGAAACTTAGCTGTATCATGAGTTACTATATATAAACCCATTTGATCAGTTGAAGTCGTGATTTCTGTTTGTAATTTTTTGAAGTTTACTTCTATGATGATCATGTTGATCGCATACTAATGTAAGACAGCATTTTCTGGCTCACTATTATGTGTCACAATAAAACTGGTGCATTAATTTAGATTTGCCTCCAGATTAATGCCATTTCCCATAAGAACTGGTAGAAGCCCTCCCAAATATCTCTCCAGTCACTTGCTTCCATCGGAACTATGAATGCTAAATAAAGTAAAAATTAAAAGGCATGGTGATCACAGTAAGAATCTCCCATGATTATACCTTTCCTAAATTATTTTTTAAAAAAGTGCTCTCTTCTGATTTTGCCTAATAATTTCTTAATCAAGCTTCTGGGCTGGGTATGATAGGATAATTTTATACTCTGATAAATAACATTCTTAAGTGAACCCTTTGCATTCTCTCCACATTTTATGTGTTTAAATGTATTCCTCTTTTTCTAATTTTATTTAAAAATATACAATTCTATGATACATCATCTATATATTATATTGTGTGTACTCCACTGAAGTCAAACCATCTGTCACCATATATTGGGCCCTCTTTATCCTTTTCTATCCCCACTTTCTTCCTTCTGTTACCCACTATATTGTTGTCTATGTCTATGAGTTCCAGTATTATATGAAATCCGAGGCCTAGTGCACAAAATTTGTGCAATCTGACTAGTGTCCTTATAAGAGGAGGAAATTTGGACAGATAGCCTCCAGACTGTGAGATAATAAATTTCTGCTGTTTAAGCCGCTCAATTTGTGGTATTTTGTTAAAGGAGCCCAAATAGCTAGATCTGAAGTAGGGGAACCAAGAGGCCAAATAGAAATTATTATGAAAAGATAAAAATATGGACATATTTTAGATCACACACAGGTTAGGTGCACATTAGTCAGGGATTAGCAGAGGTGAATGAGACAGACATAGTCTCAGCCGTCTCCAATTTGTCTGCTAAAAAAAAAACCCATTATTTTTCATGTAAATACATACATATTAATTGGTATTATGCCAAAAACACCCTGCTTTTTCACTTCTGATAGATCTATTTTAATTTGTTAAATGTATAGATACATAACTATGTTAATAGGTGCGTAATCTTTCATTTTATGGGTATATAACAGTTCTAGTTGAAATACTACCTTTTGGCCATTAGGTTGTTTCTAGGCATGGCTACTATGAAAGTTACACAGGATAGTGTTTAAAGTATTACACTTGCCTAGAATGAAAATGTTGCTGTTGATAACATCACTGTCACTGGGTTAATGTGTGTTTGATGCAGTAAAGTAACATTGGAAGAAGTTTAAGAAAACTTCCAGAAATCAATCAGTGAACCAATCTACAGTAAGCCAGTAGCCTTAATATGTGACAAAGCTCTTTATAAAATTTCAATTCCATCCTCCCATTTATATAAGGGGATGATATTACCTTTAAATTACATTTAAATAAACATTATATTTGTTGTTAAAATATCATAAAATTGCCTAATTGATATTAAGATAACAAATTCTTATATTTTGTACAATGTTAGCAGTGTTTTATTCCCCTTTGACTAGTATACTAAAATTCAGTACCAATGCAATATGCTTTTCCATTTTGGGAGGAATTTATCTTAATAGTAGATAGTTCTCTGAAGATGTTTCATAAAAAGTGTATATGCTTATTAGGAAATCAAGACACCATTTTTGCCTTCTTTTTAATCAGCAAAAAAGGCAATTTTGGCCACATTGGTATAAAAGAGATTTTAATAAGTTGTTTCTGAATGAATTCCATGTCTTCTCTTTTCTTTCAGTTAAAAGTCAGGTTTTATTTTATTTTTTTTTTCATTAGCACCATAATCCCACCAACAGTTAGTTTTATTTACTGGTTTGTGAACAATATCATTAAAAAACATTTCTATTTCATTTTAGCAGAACTTCAGTCCTCTGTCATTTATATTTTGCCATTAAAATCTTTGATACATCATGCCCCTTTGAAATGTATTTCTATGTATTTGACTGTAGCTTCCTATAACAATGCAATTTTTTAATGTAATTCATTCTTCATGTGAACTGACGTGGCATGCCTTAGGCTTCAAGGAACAGACTGGATCAGTAAAATTTCTTGGCCATATTAGTGTTCTCCATCTTCTGGTGTGTTTAGAGCTGCGTCATTTCAAAGATATTCCTTTAGTGCAGCTAAATAATTCACTGGAAATATTATGTGATTTGCAGGAGAATAGTGCTTGGTCTCCTTATTTTTTTCTAAGTCTTTCAAAAGAGAGCAGATATGCCAAGGCAGAATACACCAAGGATTTTGTTTGCCTTCTTCCTATGTGGAGGAATTCAGAGTACAGTCAAGAGACCCAACAGTTAGTATATAATTTGTAAGAATAGTAGAAAGCATGCTGCAAAATTCAAACATACAATGTGTTTGAATAATGAGTTGTTCTGTCTGCTATTTATGCTTTTGTTAGATTCTTAGCATCAACAAAGTAGCAGATGAAAAAATCATTATGGGTTCGCCCAACACATGTATTCTCCAGAGCAGTTCAAGGAGCAGAAGACCATAGAAAACACTTGCCATAAAAGCACTATCAATCCTGTTACAAAGTGGTTTGTTATCTGTGTGGTGCTGTACTTGTCCTGCATATGGAGCTCAGGCTTGTTGGTTGAGCCTCTGTGTTCTGAACATTATGGACCATTAGAGGGAGTTCAAGGTACTCTCACTTCCATTTTTGGGTTGAAGTAGAGATAGAATTTTGTAGCGTGATACATTAGGTTGATTAAGTTTTATTTTAGGCTTCCACCTGGTGCTTGCTGTTTCTATCTGTCGCCCTCTTTCAGGTTTCTTAATAGAAAGAAGTTCCAGCTCCACAAACCAACAAGGTCAACCGAGGTCCTTCCATCTCCAATGAGTGTGAAGTTCCACCTGGGACTCCCCCAGAGGAGTCCCACCTTAGATCTCCTCCAACCTAAGCACGAGCAGGTGAAAAAGAACCCCGGACTGGAAGTTCAGTGCCTTAGCAAAAACAGTCCTGGTTCAAGAACAGCACCTTCTACAAGATCTGTACATCTTAGGTCTCCACAGAAATCTGTGATTTGCGGTGATTGTAGTCTTCCCGCCAGGAATATGCAGGTTCCTGTATGCCACCACGTCACTGCAAGGTTGCCCAGAGCAGGGGTTTTCCACTAAGGATTACAGGTGTACAGTCCAACACTTTCCTGTGTGAATGTGTGCTCGCATGTGTGTTCAGGGGTACGTGTACCTTAGAGTGTGTGTGAGGATGACTTAAAACAATCATAGACACAAGATTAAGAATTTAGCATATTGGGGCTTCTGTTAAAAACTGCTTCATAAACAGCATCTTAAGAAAGCAAGCTTAATGTATAAAAGAAATAGGGGAATGTGATGATAGAAAATCCCAGGTTAAGAGGATAAATCCTATGCTTTGGGAGAATCCTCTAACATCAAACTGAAAATACAGAGGAAGCTGGATATGTACTGAGCAGAATTTTGTCAGGATATTAGCCGTCTTGACTGTTGAAAAAACATTATCTAAACCCAAGGAGTGGTCACCTTAAAGTACAAAGTTAATCTGGGAAGGCATTTGGTTTTGTGGTGGGAGGCTTCTGTGGGCCCATGTATTTCTAACATTGTCTTTTTGCAGAAAAGGATGGAGAATTCTGTTTCCTGAAGCAGAACAAATAGTACAGTATCGAGATGGCAAATATACAAAGATCAAGAAAGAAGTGTCAAAGGTTTAGCAATAAGATGGAGAGTAAACATAATAATGGAATATCAAGGAAGAAGTGAGGACCAGTAGAACTATATTGCGAATGTGTAGATATTATGAACAGGCAGGAATGCTGAGGGGCCACTCTGAGAGAAGACGCAGTAGCACTTTACATGGCTGGCATGACCTGGCTTGGGATATCCTGTTACTACGTTCAAAGTGGAGAGGCAAGGCAGATGGACGCCACCCAAAATTGTCTTGGATTTTGCGACTGATGATCACACACACACAAACACACAAACACACAAACACACACATATACAGGAACACATGCACACACATATACACAGAAGTTATCTAAAACTTTTTTACATATATAATCCATGTCTCTGTGGGGAGCAGAACAAGTCTCTCAAGCAAGTAAGAAATGTTTCAAGAGACCAAGGAAAGAAGACTGTCCTGGGGTTTTATTGTATTTAGGGGTTGAGGTCAAAGTGAAAGTTCCCATGGACGGACAGGAGCTTGTGTGGCACACAAATGCGAGAGGACAGGGCAGGGGGGTGGAGGGACGGGGTGAGACTTAAAACCATCAGAAGTGAAACATCAATAAGTTAAGTCAGAGTCTTCATTATAACTACCATCTGCTGGGATCTATGCATACCTTTCTGATGCAATTGTTTAGACAGAACTAAGCACATGTGAAATGGGAAAGAGAGCCTGACAGAACTCTTGAATCTAGAAAAATTGCAATCAAGTGGGCTGCAGCAAGGCCTTAATCTATTTCTCACACTTGTGTTAAAAATATGAAATTTGAAGTTGTCTTAAGTAAATGCCTAATGTTTTTTGTGACTTGACAAGTGGAGAAGAAAGCCTGGTAACCCGCACATGTATATGTACAGGAACAATGTGACAACATATCGATGACATTGAGGACCAGTTATGGGAATGTTGCATTGTCTAATAGATGGTGCTGAGACCATTTGAATGAAAAAAGAATCCCTAAATCCCCACCCCCATTATACCAGATTTAAGATGTCTTTTCGCTTATATCAACACTAGAGAGGTGGTGTATGACATTTGTGCAGTGGTTGAGTGGGGGGATGGGGTACCTGCCTGACCTGCGCCCTCTCACAGTCCAGGACCCCTCAGGGGATGTCCACCTGCCAGCTTAGGCCTGTTCCCCCCTAGGCCTGGCAGTCAGACATCTTTCTTGCAGTCCAGGGCTCTCACAACCCAAGACCCCTTGCTCTTTACCTCCTGCCTGCAGTAGAGACGGGAGAGGCTCTAACCACCTCTGCTGCACTGGTGAGCCCAGCTTCTGGCTGATTGGCTCTACCACTACGGGAGGGCACTGACCATCAGAAAGCATCACTCCTGTGTTGAATCTATGCCCCCTGGTGGTCAGTGCGCATCATAGCGTCTGGTTGTTCTGCTGTTGAGTTGATTTGCATAATAACCTTTTATTATATAGGATTATGAAATTGCTATTTTTTAAGCTTTGGAATGTGGTGGTATTTTTCTGCAGTGGAATTTTTAAAGCGTTGGAATGTAGCAAACGTTTGGAATTATATTTTGAAAACCAGAGGTCAAAAAGTTAAAGACTTACCTAGTTACAATCATGAAAGATGCCTTGTGTGGCTAAGAGGAGCTTTCCTTTCAAAACAAATAGAAGTATCCCTCTGCTTCTCTCAAATTCATTGTCTCTTTTGTCATGCTTTGGTCTGGAATACAGGTGCTGGATATGAGAGTCTCAACTAAGAATATTAAATGGGTTCCTGGTTGGGGAGTGATGTCATGAAAGCTTCATATTTTCAGCAAAAGAGAAATAAGTGACATCACAAATAGGTTTCAATCTTATTTACTTCTTAACTCATAAACTTTATCAAAAATTCTTGCAAAGTAATAGAAAAAAATAATATCCTTGGTAAAAATATGAGGAAAATATTCAAAACAAATTCACAAAATACAAAAGTAGTGTAAACTAGTTTTCAAAATTTCTAACAAGCAATCAAATATACATAATAGTGATAAGGTATTTTCTTAAATCAATATTAACATTTTTCAGTTTTTCAGGATACAAAACAAACTTTTAATAGATGTTCAGATTTTATTGTAAAAATGTACACTTCTTTTAGTAAGCATATTTCTAGAAAAATACCATCTATCTAAATGGATTTATGTGAATATATATAAGTTCATAACAAAGTGTGATTTCTGGGTAAATGTGAATTGTCCTTAGAGATTGAATTATTCAGTAATCATATAGTAACAAGCCTGTAACTGTGGATAGTATCATGGTATATAGGCCTTACCTATCCTTTAAAACTTCAAAAAAAAATGACACCATATATGTATATTTATTTTTTGGCACTTTTCTCTATTTAGTGACATTACAAGCAACATTTTAATTATTTGGATGGCAGTGCCTTGCATTTTGTACTTGAACTACCGGCATATTTTATAGCTTTATGACAGAGACAAGTCCATTAGTCAAATGAAGTTCTTATAACAGTGTCAATTTTTCACACTGACAGAATTAAGTTTGAGCCAAAATTCCCATTCAGGTCCTTCCTTTCTGGAATTTCAAATCAATACATTAAATATCACTTAGTCTAGCACTTGACAAACAATATCTCAGGCAAGGAGGAAGGTACTTAGTATGACTTTATGAAGAGATTGAGGAAGTGGATTTGGAGCCTTGAAAAATGGGATGTGAAATGAAAGAAAGAGAGGTGCTAAGCTCATTTTACACTGTATGTTCATATAATTGGAAATAAAGTAATGTGTGCTTAACAGAATCGTTGTGTATCATGCACTATATGTCTAAAATCTATTCAAAAGTATAATATGACAGAAATAGTGACCTTTTATGTATAAAGTCCTAGAAAATTAAAGTGCTTTTCTTTACTATGCAGATAAATAGTGTTGATTTTAAAAACTCTAGAACAAGTAAAGCTTTTAGATTTGTTATTATTCATAAATTTATGTAACTCCACTAAAAATCTAGTGATCATTTAGATATATGTATACAGAGTAAAGTATAAAATTATACAGAGTAAAAGTATTAACTCTTTTGAAAACATTGAGGAGAAAACACTGTACAGAGAATCACTGTGCATTCTGGAGGATAAAAGGACAGTCTGAAGTAGCTGTGGTGTGACTAAAGCAGGGAGGTTCCACAAAGAAGCGGAAATTGACAAGAACAGAATGGCAGGAGGTGAATATCCTGTCTTTAGCAGCTTTAGGCATGAAGGCACACACTATGGTGAGCTCTCCAGGCAGCAATCCTACATTCAGGTAGAATATCCGCAGTCATGCTGGCTGAAAACGGGAGAGAGGTGGAGAAAAACCACAGGTGCTGCAAAGAGGAGGGGCTGTGCCCCAGAAAAGGAAGTCGTGATTCTGTGTATGAAATCTGTAAAAATCCAACATTCTCAGGGTAAGACCTAAACCACTTGTGTATGGGATATAGTCAGAGTAGTTCAACTATGGATACAATAACTGACTGTAATTGGAGTTGTTGACTAAGAGACAGCATTTCCAGATTAGGCCCTATCAATTGATTTGCCTGATGAAATTAGCAAACAAATGAGAGTATTAACAATATTTAATGAAATATACAAAGGCTACAATTGTATTTTTAAAGAAATATTATGCCTATCCTTAAATGAAAAAAATAAATGGCAAATGTGTATAAAAAATATGTGATAAGACTTAAAAATTCAGTCTCGTGAAGGATGAACAAGCGGAGGCTGCCCCCGTCCCTGTCCATGTCCACTCTGAGGGGCCGGCCTGAGCTGGGGCACGGCAGTTCGTTGACCCCCTGTCTCCGTCTCCCTCTCCACTCCAGGCCTCACCTGTGCGCACAACCTCTTCCTGTCGGGTCATGACCCATTACGGCATCCTGGCTTAATTTGCATATTTCCTCTTTTTATATAGAGGAAATGGCTTCATATCTTTAGTAAAAAATATTATAGGATACTTTCAGTACAGGTATTTTATACTTCTTGCTATGCCTTGTAACACATGAAATTTGAATCCTTGAATGGTGATTTGTACACATAGAGCCTCAATTGATAGGTTAGTTGAATTAAGTAATTTTTTTCTTCAGAGAAGCTGTTTCATTGCTCCATGACCTGCCTCCTGATTATAGAACTGACAGAGAAACTTTCCAAGCTAAGATATCTAAGTGTTAACTTGTTTAGATCTTTGTTATGTAAGAAAATAAGGACAATAATTCTGTGCATGAATCTGCCTTCAGACTTTGCTCAATTCTCCCTCTACTGGAACAATTTTTGATAATCCACTGTGTTGCCTTGACTCGCAGTTGGTACTCTGTGTTGTAGCCCTGGCATCTAGAAAATCATGGCCCCTGCCTTGCCCATTTTAAAAATAAGAGCAGAGCAAGGTAGTTAGGAGTGTGTAGGACAATCCGTCAAAGTTCTGTGTTGTTCTATGGTGATTGCTTTAATACAATAATTATCTAATATAATAAAAGAGAAACATGCAAATTGACCGTTACCACCAGCCAATCAGAGCGGCTGTATGCAAATTAACCCGGCCAACAGCCATGGAGCTAGAGCAATCCAAAGGCTTCTGTTGCAACTGCCTGCCTAGGCTGGCTGAGCCTCTGCTCATGGCCACGCCCACCAGCCAATCAGAGCGGCTGTATGCAAATTAACCCAGCCAAGATGGAGGCTGGCAGGGCGGCTCTGCACTGGGAGCCTCCACGGCCGGCCCGCATAGCTGTGCCAGGTGTGTCAGCTCAGTGGGAGGGGGGTTCTGGCCTGGGGCCTCCTCGGGGCATCCAGGAGCAGCTGTCCTGGGTCTGCTGCCTAGCTCCGCCTCCGGGAGCCTCTGAGGAGTATCCAGGAGCGCCTGTCCCGGGTCCACTGCCTGGCTCCACCCCCTGGGGGCCTCCCTGGGGCATGCAGGAGCACGGGGCCTCTGCAGGGTGTGCAGGAGCAGCCGTCCTGGGTCTGCTGCCTGGCTTTGTCCCCCGGGGGCCTCTGCGGGACATCCAGGAACGCCTGTCCTGGGTCCACTGCCTGGCTCTGCCCTGGGGGCCTCCGCAGGGTGTCCAGGAACACCCGTCCAGGGTCCGCTACCTTCATCCGCCCCCCAGGGGCCTCCACAGGGCATGTGGGAGCGTCTGCTGCACAGTGCGGAGAATCCGAAGCCAGTTCACTGCCCAGCTCCACCCTGGGTGTGTTTGCTAAGAAACAGGGCCCCACCGAGGGATTCTGCACCAGCGTCCGCCCCTGGCTTGCCACCCAACTCTGCGCCAGGTGTGTCCCCTCAGCGGTGTGTGCCCACTAGGCGTGTGCAATCGTGGGCTCTCTGGTGGGAAACGTCCAGGCCTGCACTCACCAGCCTTCCCACCCCGCTGTGCACGAACCCTGAAGGGGCTGTGGGCAGCCTGCAAATGGCTCTCAGCCCCTCACTCAGGCTGGCCAGGCATGCCAGCAGGTGGATATCCCCCCCAAGGTGTCCCAGACTGCAAGAGGGCACAGGCCGGGCTGAGGGACCCCCACCCCCTGAGTGCACAAATTTTTGTGCACCAGGCCCCTAGTTTTAAAATAATATGAAATTGTTTATGCAAATCAAGGCTTGTTTTCATACCTTAAATACATGCATGGGTTGTAAATGTGTCAGTATGTGTGACAATATGGGACTGGTCGGAGGATGAGAACTTCCCTGACAGAAGGAGATTTGCAGAAAGGATTAGCCTCAAACTAGATGTCTTTTCAGACCAAGTTGAGGATTACTGACATTGTGTTACATTCAGAGAGTCTAATGTGAGTAATTTAATGTAGTTTTAGTCATTTAGTGGACTAGTGGAATATTTTCTCGTGATTTTATGTTTCTGATCATATCGCTTGTCAGGTTTGAAAGAAAACAAACATAGCTTGGGAATTTTCCTGATAGGTTATATGATTAAATTACTGCAAATAATCTTTAACATTACATATATACATTTGTATATTTACTGAACATATTTTATTGCATAATACATTGTTATGGCACACACAAATGTGGATTTATTGCTGATATTTGTCAACTTCAAAGGAACTGCTTTTGAAAACTTGAAGAATATTTTTACCTCCATATTCTCTTTCAGTTACTGATAACATAGGTATGAGCTGCCTCTGGCAAGATTTAGCATGTCTGATTGGGCAGAATCTTTGGGATGTCTTGTCATGGCATTTTCATTGCAATGCCTAGACAAGAAGCCTCAAAGATGAAGCTGGTCATGTTAGAGTCTGAATGTCCCCAGGTATGTATGCCAAGCAAAATATATGCATAACACCTTTCTTATAATCACTGACTTTAAAAAATCATATCAGTTATAATCCAAACACAGATA